>CAWUFW010016734.1:0-295234 GCA_963921515.1 Calotriton arnoldi
GCAGTGCAGAGAGAACCAACAGAGGTGCAGAAGGAGGCAAGAGAGGTGCAGAAAGAGGCAAGAGGGGTGCAGAGATTTGCAAGAGAGTTGCAGATAGAAGCAAGAGCCATGCAGAAAGAAACAACAGAGGTGCAGAAGGGGGCAAGAGGGGTACAGAAAGAGTCAAAAGAAGTGCAGAAACAAACAAAAGCGGTGCAGAAAGAGGCAAGAGGGTACAGAAAGAGGCAAACGAGATGCAGAAAGAGGCAAGAGAGGTGCACAAACAGGGAAGAAGGGTTCAGAAAGAGGCAAGAGGGGTGCAGAAATAAGCAAGAGAAGTGCAGAAAGAAGCAACAGAGATGAAGAAGAGGCAAGAGGGTGCAGAAAGAGGCAAGATAAGTGCAGAAGGAAGCAACAAAGATGCAGAAAGTGGCAAGAAAAGTACAGAAAGAGGCAAGAGAGTTGCAGAAACAGGCAAAAGAGGTGCAGAAAGAGGGAACACGGGTACAGACAGAGGCAAGAGAGGTACATAAAGAACCAACAGTGGTGCAGAAAAGAAGCAAGAGGGGTGCAGAAATGTGCAAGAGAGTAGCAGACAGAAGCAAGAGAACTGTAGAAAGAGGCAAGAGAGTTGCAGAAACAGGTAGGAGATGTGCAGAAAGAGGGAATAGGGGTGCAGAAAAAAGCAAAAGAGGTGCAGAAAGAGGAAGGAGGTACAGAAAGAGGCAAGAGAGTAGCAAAAATGGGCAAAATAGGTGCACACAGAGATGCGAGGGGTACATATATTTGCAGGAGAGGTGCAGAAACAAGCACGAGAAGTGTTGAAAGGAGCTACAGAGGTGCAGAAAGAGGCAATAGGGGGCAGAAAGAAGCAAGAGAAGTACAGAAAGAAGGAACAGAGGTGGAGAAAGAGGCAAGAGGGGTGCAGACAGAGGCAAGAGAGGTGCATAAAGAGGGAAGAGGGGTGAATAAAAAGGGAACAGGGGTGCAGAAACAGAGAAGAAGGGTGCAGAAAGAGTCTAGAGAGGTGCAGAAAAAGGCAAGAGGAGTGCAGAAAGAGGCAATAGAGGTTCGGGAAGAGGGGTGCAGAAAGAGGCAAGAGGGGTGCAGAAATTTGCAAGACAGGTGCGGAAAGAAACAAGAGCAGTACAGAAACAACCAAGAGAGGCACGAAAAGGCAATAGTGGTGCAGAAAGAGGCAATAGAAGTGCATAAATAAGCAACAGAGGTGCAGAAAGAGGCAAGAGAACTGTAGAAAGAGGCAAGAGAGTTGCAGAAACAGGTAGGAGATGTGCAGAAAGAGGGAATAGGGGTGCAGAAAGAGGCAAGAGAGGTGCAGAATGAGGGAAGAGAGATGTAGAAAGAGGGAAGAAGGGTGCAAAAAAAGAGGCAAGAGGGTGCAGAAAGAAGCAACAGAAGTGCAGAAAGAAGCAAGAGAAGTCTAGAAAGAAGCAACAAAGGTGCAGAAAGAGGCAAGAGAAGTGCAGAAGGAGGCAAGTGATTTGCAGAAACAGGCAAAAGAGGTGCAGAAAGAAGCAAGAGCAGTGCAGAAAGAACCAACAGAGGTCCAGAAGGATGCAAGAGGGCTGCAGAAAGAGGCAAGAGAAGTACAGAAAGAAGCAAGAGCAGTGCAGAGAGAACCAACAGAGGTGCAGAAGGAGGCAAGTGTAGTGCAGAAAGAGGCAAGAGGGGTGCAGAGATTTGCAAGAGAGTTGCAGATAGAAGCAAGAGCCGTGCAGAAAGAAACAACATAGGTACAGAAGGGGGCAGGAGGGGTACAGAAAGAGTCAAAAGAAGTGCAGAAACAAGCAAAAGCGGTGCAGAAAGAGGCAAGAGTGTACAGAAAGAGGCAAAAGAGATGCAGAAAGCGGCAAGAGAGGTGCACAAACAGGGAATAAGGGTACAGAAAGAGGCAAGAGGGGTGCAGAAAGAAGCAAGAGTGGTGTAGAAAGAAGCAAGAGAAGTGCAGAAAGAAGCAACAGAGGTGAAGAAGAGGCAAGAGGGGTGCAGAAAGAGGCAAGATAAGTGCAGAAGGAAGCAAGAAATATGCAGAAAATGGCAAGAAAAGTACAGAAAGAGGCAAAAGAGTTGCAGAAACAGGCAAAAGAGGTGCAGAAAGAGGGAACATGGTTGCAGACAGAGGCAAGAGAGGTACAGAAAGAACCAACAGTGGTGCAGAAAAGAGGCAAGAGGGGTGCAGAAATGTGCAAGAGAGTAGCAGACAGAAGCAAAAGCAGTACAGAAAGAACCAAGAGAGGTACAGAAAGAATCAACAGTGGTGCAGAAAAAAGGCAAGAGGGGTGCAGAAATGTGCAAGAGAGTAGCAGACAGAAGCAAGAGCAGTGCAGAAAGAACCAACAGAGGTGCAGAAAGAGGCAAGAGGGGTACAGAAAGAGGAAAGGGAAGTGCAGAAAAAAGCAAAAGAGGTGCAGAAAGAGGCAGGGGGTGCAGAAAGAGGCAAGAGAGTAGCAAAAAGAGGCAAAATAGGTGCACACAGAGGTGCGAGGTGTACATACATTTGCAAGAGAGGTACAGAAACAAGCACGAGAAGTGTTGAAAGGAGCTACAGAGGTGCAGAAAGAGGCAATAAGGGTGCAGAAAGAAGCAAGAGAAGTGCAGAAAGAAGGAACAGAGGTGGAGAAAGAGGCAAGAGTGGTTCAGACAGAGGCAAGAGAGGTGCATAAAGAGGGAAAGAGGGGTGCATAAAAAGGGAACAGGGGTGCAGAAAGAGGGAAGAAGGGTGCAGAAAGAGTAACAGATGTGCAGAAAGAAGCAAGAGAAGTGCAGAAGAAGCAACAGAGGTGCAGAAAGAGGCAAGAGGGTACAGAAAAAGGCAAGAGAGTGCAGAAAGAAGCAACAGAGGTGCAGAAAGAGGCAAGAGGTACAGAAAAGGCAAGAGAAGTGCAGAAAGAAGCAACAGAGGTGCAGAAGGAGGTAAGAGAAGTGCAGAAAGAGTCTAGAGAGGTGCAGAAAGAAGCAAGAGGTGCAGAAAGAGGCAAGAGAGGTTCAGAAAGAAGCAAGAGAAGTGTAGAAAGAAGCAGCAGAGGTACAGAAAGAAGCAAGAGGGGTGCAGCAAGAGAAGTGCAGACAGAAGCAACAGTGGTGCAGAAGGAGGCAAGAGGGGTTCAGAAAGAGGCAAGAGGGGTGTAGAAATTTGCAAAAGAGGTGCAGAAAGAAGCAACAGAGGTGCTGAAGGAGACACGAGAACTCAAGAAAGAGGCAAGAGAGTTGCAGAAACAGGCACGAGAGGTCCATAAAGAAGCAAGAGCAGTGCAGAAATAACCTACAGAGGTGCAGAAATAGACGAGAAGGGTGCAGAAAGAGGCAAGAGAAGTGCAGAAAGAAGCACAGAGGTGCAGAACGAGGCAAGAGAACTGCAGAAAGAGGCAAGAGAGTTGCAGAAACAGGCAAGAGAGGAGCAGAAAAAGGGAACAGGGGTGCCAAAAGAGGCAAAAAGGTGCAGAAAGAGGGAAGAAAGGTACAGAAAGAGGCAAAAGGGGTGCAGAAAGCAGCAACAGAAGCGCAGAAAGAAGCAAGAGAAGGGCAGAAAGAACCAACAGAGGTGCAGAAAGAGGCAAGAGGGGTGCAGAAGAAGGCAAGAGAAGTGCAGAAAGAGGCGACAGAGTTGCAGAAACAGGCAAAAGAGGTGCAGAAAGAAGCAAGAGCAGTGCAGAGAGAACCAACAGAGGTGCAGAGAAGGCAAGAGTAGTACAGAAAGAGGCAAGAGGGTGCAGAGATTTGCAAGAGAGTTGCAGATAGAAGCAAGAGCCGTGCAGAAAGAAACAACAGAGGTGCAGAAGGGAGCAGGAGGGGTACAGAAAGAGTCAAAAGAAGTGCAGAAACAAGCAAAAGAGGTGCAGAAAGAGGCAAGAGGGTACAGAAAGAGGCAAACGAGATGCAGAAAGAGGCAAGAGAGGTGCACAAACAGGGAAGAAGGGTTCAGAAAGAGGCAAGAGGGTGCAGAAATAAGCAAGAGAGTGCAGAAAGAAGCAACAGAGATGAAGAAGAGCAAGAGGGTGCAGAAAGAGGCAAGATAAGTGCAGAAGGAAGCAACAAGATGCAGAAAGTGGCAAGAAAAGTACAGAAAGAGGCAAGAGAGTTGCAGAAACAGGCAAAAGAGGTGCAGAAAGAGGGAACACGGGTACAGACAGAGGCAAGAGAGGTACATAAAGAACCAACAGTGGCGCAGAAAAGAAGCAAGAGGGGTGCAGAAATGTGCAAGAGAGTAGCAGACAGAAGCAAGAGAACTGTAGAAAGAGGCAAGAGAGTTGCAGAAACAGGTAGGAGATGTGCAGAAAGAGGGAATAGGGGTGCAGAAAAAAGCAAAAGAGGTGCAGAAAGAGGCAGGTGGTACAGAAAGAGGCAAGAGAGTTGCAAAAAGAGGTAAAATAGGTGCACACAGAGATGCGAGGGGTACATACATTTGCAGGAGAGGTGCAGAAACAAGCACGAGAAGTGTTGAAAGGAGCTACAGAGGTGCAGAAAGAGGCAATAGGGGGCAGAAAGAAGCAAGAGAAGTACAGAAAGAAGGAACAGAGGTGGAGAAAGAGGCAAGAGGGGTGCAGACAGAGGCAAGAGAGGTGCATAAAGAGGAAGAGGGGTGAATAAAAAGGGAACAGGGGTGCAGAAAGAGGGAAGAAGGGTGCAGAAAGAGTCTAGAGAGGTGCAGAAAAAGGCAAGAGGAGTGCAGAAAGAGGCAATAGAGGTTCAGAAAGAAGCAAGAGAAGTGTAGAAAGAAGCAACAGAGGTGCAGAAAGAAGCAAGAGGGGTGCAGCAAGAGAAGTGCAGACAGAAGCAACAGTGGTGCAGAAGGAGGCAAGAGGGTTCAGAAAGAGGCAAGAGGGGTGCAGAAATTTACAAAAGAGGTGCAGAAAGAAGCAACAGAGGTGCAGAAGGAGACACAAGAACTGCAGAAACAGGCAAGAGAGTTACAGAAACAGGCAAGAGAGGTGCAGAAAAACAGAACAGTGGTGCAGAAAGAGGCAAGAGAGGTGGAGAAAGAGGGAAGAAAGGTGCAGAAAGAGGCAAGAGGGGTTCAGAAAGGTGCAACAGAAGGGCAGGAAGAAGCAAGAGAAGTGCAGAAAGAAGCAACAGAGGTGCAGAAAGAGGAAAGAGGGGTACAGAAAGAGGCAAGAGCAGTGCAGAAAGAAGCAACAGAAGTGCAGAAAGAGGCAAGAGAGGTACAGAAAGAGGGAAGAGGGGTGCAGAAAGAAGCAAGAGGGGTGCAGAAAGAAGCAAGACCAGTGCAGAAAGAACCAACAAAGGTGCAGAAGGAGGCAAGAGAGGTGCCTAAAGAGGCAAGAGGGAGTGCCAAAACTTGCAAGATAGAGCGCAGAAAGAAGCAAGAGAAGTGTAGAAAGAAGCAACAGAGGTGCAGACAGAAGCAAGAGGGGTGCAGCAAGAGAAGTGCAGACAGAAGCAACAGTGGTGGAGAAGGAGGCAACAGGGGTTCAGAAAGAGGAAAGAGGGGTGCAGAAATTTGCAAAAGAGGTGCAGAAAGAAGCAACAGAGGTGAAGAAGGAGACACGAGAACTGCAGAAAGAGGCAAGAGAGTTACAGAAACTGGCAAGAGAGGTGCAGAAAAAATTGAACAGTGTGCAGAAAGAGGCAAGAGAGGTGCAGAAAGAGGGAAGAAATGTGCAGAAAGAGGAATGAGGGGTGCAGAAAGGGGCAACAGAAGGGCAGGAAGAAGCAAGAGAAGTGCAGAAAGAAGCAACAGAGGTGCAGAAAGAGGAAAGAGGGGTACAGAAAGAGGCAAGAGCAGTGCAGAAAGAAGCTACAGAAGTGCAGAAAGAGGCAAACTAGGTACAGAAAGAGGGAAGAGGGGTGCAGAAAGAAGCAAGACCAGTGCAGAAAGAACCAACAAATGTGCAGAAGGAGGCAAGAGAGGTGCCTAAAGAGGCAAGAGGGGTGCCAAAATTTGCAAGATAGGCACAGAAAGAAGCAAGAGCAGTGCAGAAAGAACCAACAGAGGTGCAGAAACAGGCAAGAGGGGTGCAGAAAGAGGCAAGAGAAGTTCAGAAAAATGCAACAGAGGTGCAGAAGGAGGCAAGAGAACTCAAGAAAGAGGCAAGAGAGTTGCAGAAACAGGCAAGAGAGGTCCAGAAAGAAGCAAGAGCAGTGCAGAAAGAACCAACAGAGGTGCAGAAACAGACAAGAGGGGTGCAGAAAGGGGCAAAAGAAGTGCAGAAAGAAGCAACAGAGGAGCAGAAGGAGGCAAGAGAACTGCAGAAAGAGGCAAGAGAGTTGCAGAAAGAGGCAAGAGAGGTGCAGAAAAAGGGAACGAGGGTGCCTAAAGAGGCAAGAGAGGTGCAGAAAGAAGGGAGAATGGGGCAGAAAGAGGCAAAAGGGGTGCTGAAGGAAGCAACAGAGGCGCAGAATGAAGCAAGAGAAGTGCAGAAAGAACCAACAGAGGTGCAGAAAGATGCAAGAGGGGTGCAGAAAGAGGCCAGAGATGTGCAGAAAGAGGAAAGAGGGTGCAGAAGGAGGCAAGAGAAGTGCAGAAAGAGGCAAGAGAGTTACAGAAACAGGCAAAAGAGGTGCAGAAAGAAGCAAGAGCAGTGCAGAAAGAACCAACAGAGGTGCAGAAGGAGGCAAGAGGGGTACATAAAGAGTCAAAAGAAATGCAGAAACAAGCAAAAGAGATGCAGAAAGAGGCAAGAGGGTACAGAAAGAGGCAAAAGAGATGCAGAAAGAGGCAAGAGAGGTGCACAAACAGGGAAGAAGGGTACAGAAAGAGGCAAGAGAGGTGCAGAAAGAAGCAGGAGAGGTGTAGAAAGAAGCAAGAGAAGTGCAGAAAGAAGCAACAGAGGTGAAGAAAGAGGCAAGAGGGGTGCAGAAAGAGGCAAGATAAGTGCAGAAGGAAGCAACAAAGATGCAGAAAGTGGCAAGGAAGTACAGAAAGGGGCAAGAGAGTTGCAGAAACAGGCAAAAGAGGTGCAGAAAGAGGGAACATGGGTACAGACAGAGGCAAGAGAGGTACAGAAAGAACCAACAGAGGTGCAGAAAGAGGCAAGAGGAGTGTAGAAATATGCAAGAGAGTAGCAGACAGAAGAGAGAGCAGTGCAGAAAGAACCAACAGAGGTGAAGAAAGAGGCAAGATCGGTGCAGAAAGAGGCAAGAGAAGTGTAGAAAAAAACAAGAGGTACAGAAATAGGCAAGAAGGTTGCAGAAAGAGGCAAGAGAGTAGCAGAAAGAGGCAAAAGACGTACACACAGAGGTGCGAGGGTTACATACATTTGCAAGAGAAGTGCAGAAAGAAGGAAAAGAGGTGCAGAAAGAGGCAAGAGGGGTGCAGACAGAGGCAAGAGAGGTGCAGAAAGAGGGAAGAGGGGTCTAGAAAGAGGCAAGAGGGGTGCAGAAATTTGCAAGACAGGTGCGGAAAGAAACAAGAGCAGTACAGAAACAACCAAGAGAGGTGCAGAAAGAGGCAATAGTGGTGCAGAAAGAGGCAATAGAAGTGCAGAAATAAGCAACAGAGGTGCAGAAAGAGGCAAGATAACTGTAGAAAGAGGCAAGAGAGTTGCAGAAACAGGTAGGAGATGTGCAGAAAGAGGGAATAGGGGTGCAGAAAGAGGCAAGAGAAGTGCAGAATGAGGGAAGAGAGATGTAGAAAGAGGAAGAAGGGTGCAAAAAAGAGGCAAGAGGGTGCAGAAAGAAGCAGCAGAAGTGCAGAAAGAAGCAAGAGAAGTGTAGAAAGAAGCAACAAAGGTGCAGAAAGAGGCAAGAGAGTGCAGAAGGAGGCAAGTGAGTTGCAGAAACAGGCAAAGAGGTGCAGAAAGAAGCAAGAGCAGTGCAGAAAGAACCAACAGAGGTGCAGAAGGATGGAAGAGGGCTGCAGAAAGAGGCAAGAGAGGTGCAGAAAGAAGCAAGAGCAGTGCAGAGAGAACCAACAGAGGTGCAGAAGGAGGCAAGTGTAGGTGCAGAAAGAGGCAAGAGGGGTGCAGAGATTTGCAAGAGAGTTGCAGATAGAAGCAAGAGCCGTGCAGAAAGAAACAACATAGGTACAGAAGGGGGCAGGAGGGGTACAGAAAGAGTCAAAAGAAGTGCAGAAACAAGCAAAAGTGGTGCAGAAAGAGGCAAGAGTGTACAGAAAGAGGCAAAAGAGATCCAGAAAGAGGCAAGAGAGGTGCACAAACAGGGAATAAGGGTACAGAAAGAGGCAAGAGGGGTGCAGAAAGAAGCAAGAGTGGTGTAGAAAGAAGCAAGAGAAGTGCAGAAAGAAGCAACAGAGGTGAAGAAGAGGCAAGAGGGGTGCAGAAAGAGGCAAGATAAGTACAGAAGGAAGCAAGAAATATGCAGAAAGTGGCAAGAAAAGTACAGAAAGAGGCAAGAGAATTATAGAAACAGGCAAAAGAGGTGCAGAAAGAGGGAACACGGTTGCAGACAGAGGCAAGAGAAGTACAGAAAGAACCAAGAGAGGTACAGAAAGAACCAACAGTGGTGCAGAAAAGAGGCAAGAGGGGTGCAGAAATGTGCAAGAGAGTAGCAGACAGAAGCAAGAGCAGTGCAGACAGAACCAACAGAGGTGCAGAAAGAGGCAAGAGAGGTACAGAAAGAGGAAAGGGAAGTGCAGAAAAAAGCAAAAGAGGTGCAGAAAGAGGCAGGAGGTGCAGAAAGAGGCAAGAGAGTAGCAAAAATAGGCAAAATAGGTGCACACAGAGGTGCGAGGGTACATACATTTGCAAGAGAGGTACAGAAACAAGCACGAGAAGTGTTGAAAGGAGCTACAGAGGTGCAGAAAGAGGCAATAAGGGTGCAGAAAGAAGCAAGAGAAGTGCAGAAAGAAGAAACAGAGGTGGAGAAAGAGGCAAGAGGGGTTCAGACAGAGGCAAGAGAGGTGCATAAAGAGGGAAAAGGGGTGCATAAAAAGGGAACAGGAGTGCAGAAAGAGGGAAGAAGGGTGCAGAAAGAGTCAAGAGGAGTGCAGAAAGAAGTAACAGATGTGCGGAAAGAAGCAAGAGAAGTAGACAAAGAAGCAACAGAGGTGCAGAAAGAGGCAAGAGGGGTACAGAAAAAGGCAAGAGAAGTGCAGAAAGAAGCAACAGAGGTGCAGAAGGAGGTAAGAGAAGTGCAGAAAGAGTCTAGAGAGGTGCAGAAAAAAGGCAAGAGGAGTGCAGAAAGAGGCAAGAGAGGTTCAGAAAGAAGCAAGAGAAGTGTAGAAAGAAGCAGCAGAGGTACAGAAAGAAGCAAGAGGGGTGCAGCAAGAGAAGTGCAGACAGAAGCAACAGTGGTGCAGAAGGAGGCAAGAGGGGTTCAGAAAGAGGCAAGAGGGGTGCAGAAATTTGCAAGAGAGGTGCAGAAAGAAGCAACAGAGGTGCTGAAGGAGACAGGAGAACTCAAGAAAGAGGCAAGAGAGTTGCAGAAACAGGCACGAGAGGTCCATAAAGAAGCAAGAGCAGTGCAGAAATAACCTACAGAGGTGCAGAAATAGACAAGAGGGGTGCAGAAAGAGGCAAGAGAAGTGCAGAAACAAGCAAAAGTGGTGCAGAAAGAGGCAAGAGTGTACAGAAAGAGGCAAAAGAGATCCAGAAAGAGGCAAGAGAGGTGCACAAACAGGGAATAAGGGTACAGAAAGAGGCAAGAGGGGTGCAGAAAGAAGCAAGAGTGGTGTAGAAAGAAGCAAGAGAAGTGCAGAAAGAAGCAACAGAGGTGAAGAAGAGGCAAGAGGGGTGCAGAAAGAGGCAAGATAAGTGCAGAAGAAAGCAAGAAATATGCAGAAAGTGGCAAGAAAAGTACAGAAAGAGGCAAGAGAGTTGCAGAAACAGGCAAAAGAGGTGCAGAAAGAGGGAACACGGTTGCAGACAGAGGCAAGAGAAGTACAGAAAGAACCAAGAGAGGTACAGAAAGAACCAACAGTGGTGCAGAAAAGAGGCAAGAGGGGTGCAGAAATGTGCAAGAGAGTAGCAGACAGAAGCAAGAGCAGTGCAGACAGAACCAACAGAGGTGCAGAAAGAGGCAAGAGGGGTACAGAAAGAGGAAAGGGAAGTGCAGAAAAAAGCAAAAGAGGTGCAGAAAGAGGCAGGGGGTGCAGAAAGAGGCAAGAGAGTAGCAAAAATAGGCAAAATAGGTGCACACAGAGGTGCGAGGGGTACATACATTTGCAAGAGAGGTACAGAAACAAGCACGAGAAGTGTTGAAAGGAGCTACAGAGGTGCAGAAAGAGGCAATAAGGGTGCAGAAAGAAGCAAGAGAAGTGCAGAAAGAAGAAACAGAGGTGGAGAAAGAGGCAAGAGGGGTTCAGACAGAGGCAAGAGAGGTGCATAAAGAGGGAAAAGGGGTGCATAAAAAGGGAACAGGAGTGCAGAAAGAGGGAAGAAGGGTGCAGAAAGAGTCAAGAGGAGTGCAGAAAGAAGTAACAGATGTGCGGAAAGAAGCAAGAGAAGTAGACAAAGAAGCAACAGAGGTGCAGAAAGAGGCAAGAGGGGTACAGAAAAAGGCAAGAGAAGTGCAGAAAGAAGCAACAGAGGTGCAGTAGGAGGTAAGAGAAGTGCAGAAAGAGTCTAGAGAGGTGCAGAAAAAGGCAAGAGGAGTGCAGAAAGAGGCAAGAGAGGTTCAGAAAGAAGCAAGAGAAGTGTAGAAAGAAGCAGCAGAGGTACAGAAAGAAGCAAGAGGGGTGCAGCAAGAGAAGTGCAGACAGAAGCAACAGTGGTGCAGAAGGAGGCAAGAGGGGTTCAGAAAGAGGCAAGAGGGGTGCAGAAATTTGCAAAAGAGGTGCAGAAAGAAGCAACAGAGGTGCTGAAGGAGACACGAGAACTCAAGAAAGAGGCAAGAGAGTTGCAGAAACAGGCACGAGAGGTCCATAAAGAAGCAAGAGCAGTGCAGAAATAACCTACAGAGGTGCAGAAATAGACGAGAGGGGTGCAGAAAGAGGCAAGAGACGTGCAGAAAGAAGCACAGAGGTGCAGAAGGAGGCAAGAGAACTGCAGAAAGAGGCAAGAGAGTTACAGAAACAGGCAAGAGAGGAGCAGAAAAAGGGAACAGGGGTGCCAAAAGAGGCAAAAAGGTGCAGAAAGAGGGAAGAAAGGTACAGAAAGAGGCAAAAGGGGTGCAGAAAGCAGCAACAGAAGCGCAGAAAGAAGCAAGAGAAGGGCAGAAAGAACCAACAGAGGTGCAGAAAGAGGCAAGAGGGGTGCAGAAGAAGGCAAGAGAAGTGCAGAAAGAGGCGACAGAGTTGCAGAAACAGGCAAAAGAGGTGCAGAAAGAAGCAAGAGCAGTGCAGAGAGAACCAACAGAGGTGCAGAGAAGGCAAGAGTAGTACAGAAAGAGGCAAGAGGGGTGCAGAGATTTGCAAGAGAGTTGCAGATAGAAGCAAGAGCCGTGCAGAAAGAAACAACAGAGGTGCAGAAGGGGGCAGGAGGGGTACATAAAGAGTCAAAAGAAGTGCAGAAACAAGCAAAAGAGGTGCAGAAAGAGGCAAGAGGGTACAGAAAGAGGCAAATGAGATGCAGAAAGAGGCAAGAGAGGTGCACAAACAGGGAAGAAGGGTTCAGAAAGAGGCAAGAGGGGTGCAGAAATAAGCAAGAGAAGTGCAGAAAGAAGCAACAGAGGTGAAGAAGAGGCAAGAGGGGTTCAGAAAGAGGCAATATAAGTGCAGAAGGAAGCAACAAAGATGCAGAAAGTGGCAAGAAAAGTACAGAAAGAAGCAAGAGAGTTGCAGAAACAGGCAAAAGAGGTGCAGAAAGAGGGAACACGGGTACAGACAGAGGCAAGAGAGGTACATAAAGAACCAACAGTGGCGCAGAAAAGAAGCAAGAGGGGTGCAGAAATGTGCAAGAGAGTAGCAGACAGAAGCAAGAGAACTGTAGAAAGAGGCAAGAGAGTTGCAGAAACAGGTAGGAGATGTGCAGAAAGAGGGAATAGGGGTGCAGAAAAAAGCAAAAGAGGTGCAGAAAGAGGCAGGGGGTACAGAAAGAGGCAAGAGAGTTGCAAAAAGAGGCAAAATAGGTGCACACAGAGATGCGAGGGGTACATACATTTGCAGGAGAGGTGCAGAAACAAGCACGAGAAGTGTTGAAAGGAGCTACAGAGGTGCAGAAAGAGGCAATAGGGGGCAGAAAGAAGCAAGAGAAGTACAGAAAGAAGGAACAGAGGTGGAGAAAGAGGCAAGAGGGGTGCAGACAGAGGCAAGAGAGGTGCATAAAGAGGGAAGAGGGGTGAATAAAAAGGGAACAGGGGTGCAGAAAGAGGGAAGAAGGGTGCAGAAAGAGTCTAGAGAGGTGCAGAAAAAGGCAAGAGGAGTGCAGAAAGAGGCAATAGAGGTTCAGAAAGAAGCAAGAGAAGTGTAGAAAGAAGCAACAGAGGTGCAGAAAGAAGCAAGAGGGGTGCAGCAAGAGAAGTGCAGACAGAAGCAACAGTGGTGCAGAAGGAGGCAAGAGGGGTTCAGAAAGAGGCAATAGGGGTGCAGAAATTTGCAAAAGAGGTGCAGAAAGAAGCAACAGAGGTGCAGAAGGAGACACAAGAACTGCAGAAACAGGCAAGAGAGTTACAGAAACAGGCAAGAGAGGTGCAGAAAAACAGAACAGTGGTGCAGAAAGAGGCAAGAGAGGTGGAGAAAGAGGGAAGAAAGGTGCAGAAAGAGGCAAGAGGGGTTCAGAAAGGTGCAACAGAAGGGCAGGAAGAAGCAAGAGAAGTGCAGAAAGAAGCAACAGAGGTGCAGAAAGAGGAAAGAGGGGTACAGAAAGAGGCAAGAGCAGTGCAGAAAGAAGCAACAGAAGTGCAGAAAGAGGCAAGAGAGGTACAGAAAGAGGGAAGAGGGGTGCAGAAAGAAGCAAGAGGGGTGCAGAAAGAAGCAAGACCAGTGCAGAAAGAACCAACAAAGGTGCAGAAGGAGGCAAGAGAGGTGCCTAAAGAGGCAAGAGGGGTGCCAAAATTTGCAAGATAGGCGCAGAAAGAAGCAAGAGAAGTGTAGAAAGAAGCAACAGAGGTGCAGACAGAAGCAAGAGGGTGCAGCAAGAGAAGTGCAGACAGAAGCAACAGTGGTGGAGAAGGAGGCAACAGGGGTTCAGAAAGAGGAAAGAGGGGTGCAGAAATTTGCAAAAGAGGTGCAGAAAGAAGCAACAGAGGTGAAGAAGGAGACACGAGAACTGCAGAAAGAGGCAAGAGAGTTACAGAAACTGGCAAGAGAGGTGCAGAAAAAATGGAACAGTGGTGCAGAAAGAGGCAAGAGAGGTGCAGAAAGAGGGAAGAAAGGTGCAGAAAGAGGAATGAGGGGTGCAGAAAGGGGCAACAGAAGGGCAGGAAGAAGCAAGAGAAGTGCAGAAAGAAGCAACAGAGGTGCAGAAAGAGGAAAGAGGGGTACAGAAAGAGGCAAGAGCAGTGCAGAAAGAAGCTACAGAAGTGCAGAAAGAGGCAAACGAGGTACAGAAAGAGGGAAGAGGGGTGCAGAAAGAAGCAAGACCAGTGCAGAAAGAACCAACAAATGTGCAGAAGGAGGCAAGAGAGGTGCCTAAAGAGGCAAGAGGGGTGCCAAAATTTGCAAGATAGGCGCAGAAAGAAGCAAGAGCAGTGCAGAAAGAACCAACAGAGGTGCAGAAACAGGCAAGAGGGGTGCAGAAAGAGGCAAGAGAAGTTCAGAAAAATGCAACAGAGGTGCAGAAGGAGGCAAGAGAACTCAAGAAAGAGGCAAGAGAGTTGCAGAAACAGGCAAGAGAGGTCCAGAAGAAGCAAGAGCAGTGCAGAAAGAACCAACAGAGGTGCAGAAACAGACAAGAGGGGTGCAGAAAGGGGCAAAAGAAGTGCAGAAAGAAGCAATAGAGGAGCAGAAGGAGGCAAGAGAACTGCAGAAAGAGGCAAGAGAGTTGCAGAAAGAGGCAAGAGAGGTGCAGAAAAAGGGAACGGGGTGCCTAAAGAGGCAAGAGAGGTGCAGAAAGAAGGGAGAAT
Organism: Calotriton arnoldi; assembly: GCA_963921515.1. Lineage (NCBI taxonomy): Eukaryota > Metazoa > Chordata > Amphibia > Caudata > Salamandridae > Calotriton > Calotriton arnoldi. The sequence continues at coordinate 13,861 of CAWUFW010016734.1, forward strand.
GGGGCAGAAAGAGGCAAAAGGGGTGCTGAAGGAAGCAACTTAGGCACAGAATGAAGCAAGAGAAGTGCAGAAAGAACCAACAGAGGTGCAGAAAGATGCAAGAGGGGTGCAGAAAGAGGCCAGAGATGTGCAGAAAGAGGCAAGAGGGGTGCAGAAGGAGGCAAGAGAAGTGCAGAAAGAGGCAAGAGAGTTACAGAAACAGGCAAAAGAGGTGCAGAAAGAAGCAAGAGCAGTGCAGAAAGAACCAACAGAGGTGCAGAAGGAGGCAAGAGGGGTACATAAAGAGTCAAAAGAAATGCAGAAACAAGCAAAAGAGATGCAGAAAGAGGCAAGAGGGTACAGAAAGAGGCAAAAGAGATGCAGAAAGAGGCAAGAGAGGTGCACAAACAGGGAAGAAGGGTACAGAAAGAGGCAAGAGAGGTGCAGAAAGAAGCAGGAGAGGTGTAGAAAGAAGCAACAGAAGTGCAGAAAGAAGCAACAGATGTGAAGAAAGAGGCAAGAGGGGTGCAGAAAGAGGCAAGATAAGTGCAGAAGGAAGCAACAAAGATGCAGAAAGTGGCAAGAAAGTACAGAAAGGGGCAAGAGAGTTGCAGAAACAGGCAAAAGAGGTGCAGAAAGAGGGAACATGGGTACAGACAGAGGCAAGAGAGGTACAGAAAGAACCAACAGAGGTGCAGAAAGAGGCAAGAGGAGTGTAGAAATATGCAAGAGAGTAGCAGACAGAAGAGAGAGCAGTGCAGAAAGAACCAACAGAGGTGAAGAAAGAGGCAAGATCGGTGCAGAAAGAGGCAAGAGAAGTGTAGAAAAAACAAGAGGTACAGAAATAGGCAAGAAGGTTGCAGAAAGAGGCAAGAGAGTAGCAGAAAGAGGCAAAAGACGTACACACAGAGGTGCGAGGGTTACATACATTTGCAAGAGAAGTGCAGAAAGAAGGAAAAGAGGTGCAGAAAGAGGCAAGAGGGGTGCAGACAGAGGCAAGAGAGGTGCAGAAAGAGGGAAGAGGGGTCTAGAAAGAGGCAAGAGGGGTGCAGAAATTTGCAAGACAGGTGCGGAAAGAAACAAGAGCAGTACAGAAACAACCAAGAGAGGTGCAGAAAGAGGCAATAGTGGTGCAGAAAGAGGCAATAGAAGTGCAGAAATAAGCAACAGAGGTGCAGAAAGAGGCAAGATAACTGTAGAAAGAGGCAAGAGAGTTGCAGAAACAGGTAGGAGATGTGCAGAAAGAGGGAATAGGGGTGCAGAAAGAGGCAAGAGAAGTGCAGAATGAGGGAAGAGAGATGTAGAAAGAGGGAAGAAGGGTGCAAAAAAAGAGGCAAGAGGGGTGCAGAAAGAAGCAACAGAAGTGCAGAAAGAAGCAAGAGAAGTGTAGAAAGAAGCAACAAAGGTGCAGAAAGAGGCAAGAGAAGTGCAGAAGGAGGCAAGTGAGTTGCAGAAACAGGCAAAAGAGGTGCAGAAAGAAGCAAGAGCAGTGCAGAAAGAACCAACAGAGGTGCAGAAGGATGGAAGAGGGCTGCAGAAAGAGGCAAGAGAGGTGCAGAAAGAAGCAAGAGCAGTGCAGAGAGAACCAACAGAGGTGCAGAAGGAGGCAAGTGTAGTGCAGAAAGAGGCAAGAGGGGTGCAGAGATTTGCAAGAGAGTTGCAGATAGAAGCAAGAGACGTGCAGAAAGAAACAACATAGGTACAGAAGGGGGCAGGAGGGGTACAGAAAGAGTCAAAAGAAGTGCAGAAACAAGCAAAAGTGGTGCAGAAAGAGGCAAGAGTGTACAGAAAGAGGCAAAAGAGATGCAGAAAGAGGCAAGAGAGGTGCACAAACAGGGAATAAGGGTACAGAAAGAGGCAAGAGGGGTGCAGAAAGAAGCAAGAGTGGTGTAGAAAGAAGCAAGAAAAGTACAGAAAGAAGCAAGAGAGTTGCAGAAACAGGCAAAAGAGGTGCAGAAAGAGGGAACACGGGTAGCAGACAGAGGCAAGAGAGGTACATAAAGAACCAACAGTGGTGCAGAAAAGAAGCAAGAGGGGTGCAGAAATGTGCAAGAGAGTAGCAGACAGAAGCAAGAGAACTGTAGAAAGAGGCAAGAGAGTTGCAGAAACAGGTAGGAGATGTGCAGAAAGAGGGAATAGGGGTGCAGAAAAAAGCAAAAGAGGTGCAGAAAGAGGCAGGGGGTACAGAAAGAGGCAAGAGAGTTGCAAAAAGAGGCAAAATAGGTGCACACAGAGATGCGAGGGGTACATACATTTGCAGGAGAGGTGCAGAAACAAGCACGAGAAGTGTTGAAAGGAGCTACAGAGGTGCAGAAAGAGGCAATAGGGGGCAGAAAGAAGCAAGAGAAGTACAGAAAGAAGGAACAGAGGTGGAGAAAGAGGCAAGAGGGGTGCAGACAGAGGCAAGAGAGGTGCATAAAGAGGGAAGAGGGGTGAATAAAAAGGGAACAGGGGTGCAGAAAGAGGGAAGAAGGGTGCAGAAAGAGTCTAGAGAGGTGCAGAAAAAGGCAAGAGGAGTGCAGAAAGAGGCAATAGAGGTTCAGAAAGAAGCAAGAGAAGTGTAGAAAGAAGCAACAGAGGTGCAGAAAGAAGCAAGAGGGGTGCAGCAAGAGAAGTGCAGACAGAAGCAACAGTGGTGCAGAAGGAGGCAAGAGGGGTTCAGAAAGAGGCAAGAGGGGTGTAGAAATTTGCAAAAGAGGTGCAGAAAGAAGCAACAGAGGTGCAGAAGGAGACACAAGAACTGCAGAAACAGGCAAGAGAGTTACAGAAACAGGCAAGAGAGGTGCAGAAAAACAGAACAGTGGTGCAGAAAGAGGCAAGAGAGGTGGAGAAAGAGGGAAGAAAGGTGCAGAAAGAGGCAAGAGGGGTTCAGAAAGGTGCAACAGAAGGGCAGGAAGAAGCAAGAGAAGTGCAGAAAGAAGCAACAGAGGTGCAGAAAGAGGAAAGAGGGGTACAGAAAGAGGCAAGAGCAGTGCAGAAAGAAGCAACAGAAGTGCAGAAAGAGGCAAGAGAGGTACAGAAAGAGGGAAGAGGGGTGCAGAAAGAAGCAAGAGGGGTGCAGAAAGAAGCAAGACCAGTGCAGAAAGAACCAACAAAGGTGCAGAAGGAGGCAAGAGAGGTGCCTAAAGAGGCAAGAGGGGTGCCAAAATTTGCAAGATAGGCGCAGAAAGAAGCAAGAGAAGTGTAGAAAGAAGCAACAGAGGTGCAGACAGAAGCAAGAGGGGTGCAGCAAGAGAAGTGCAGACAGAAGCAACAGTGGTGGAGAAGGAGGCAACAGGGGTTCAGAAAGAGGAAAGAGGGGTGCAGAAATTTGCAAAAGAGGTGCAGAAAGAAGCAACAGAGGTGAAGAAGGAGACACGAGAACTGCAGAAAGAGGCAAGAGAGTTACAGAAACTGGCAAGAGAGGTGCAGAAAAAATGGAACAGTGGTGCAGAAAGAGGCAAGAGAGGTGCAGAAAGAGGGAAGAAAGGTGCAGAAAGAGGAATGAGGGGTGCAGAAAGGGGCAACAGAAGGGCAGGAAGAAGCAAGAGAAGTGCAGAAAGAAGCAACAGAGGTGCAGAAAGAGGAAAGAGGGGTACAGAAAGAGGCAAGAGCAGTGCAGAAAGAAGCTACAGAAGTGCAGAAAGAGGCAAGACGAGGTACAGAAAGAGGGAAGAGGGGTGCAGAAAGAAGCAAGACCAGTGCAGAAAGAACCAACAGAATGTGCAGAAGGAGGCAAGAGAGGTGCCTAAAGAGGCAAGAGGGGTGCCAAAATTTGCAAGATAGGCGCAGAAAGAAGCAAGAGCAGTGCAGAAAGAACCAACAGAGGTGCAGAAACAGGCAAGAGGGGTGCAGAAAGAGGCAAGAGAAGTTCAGAAAAATGCAACAGAGGTGCAGAAGGAGGCAAGAGAACTCAAGAAAGAGGCAAGAGAGTTGCAGAAACAGGCAAGAGAGGTCCAGAAAGAAGCAAGAGCAGTGCAGAAAGAACCAACAGAGGTGCAGAAACAGACAAGAGGGGTGCAGAAAGAGGCAAGAGAAGTGCAGAAAGAAGCAACAGAGGAGCAGAAGGAGGCAAGAGAACTGCAGAAAGAGGCAAGAGAGTTGCAGAAAGAGGCAAGAGAGGTGCAGAAAAAGGGAACAGGGGTGCCTAAAGAGGCAAGAGAGGTGCAGAAAGAAGGAAGAATGGGGCAGAAAGAGGCAAAAGGGTGCTGAAGGAAGCAACTTAGGCGCAGAATGAAGCAAGAGAAGTGCAGAAAGAACCAACAGAGGTGCAGAAAGATGCAAGAGGGGTGCAGAAAGAGGCCAGAGATGTGCAGAAAGAGGCAAGAGGGGTGCAGAAGGAGGCAAGAGAAGTGCAGAAAGAGGCAAGAGAGTTACAGAAACAGGCAAAAGAGGTGCAGAAAGAAGCAAGAGCAGTGCAGAAAGAACCAACAGAGGTGCAGAAGGAGGCAAGAGGGGTACATAAAGAGTCAAAAGAAATGCAGAAACAAGCAAAAGAGATGCAGAAAGAGGCAAGAGGGTACAGAAAGAGGCAAAAGAGATGCAGAAAGAGGCAAGAGAGGTGCACAAACAGGGAAGAAGGGTACAGAAAGAGGCAAGAGAGGTGCAGAAAGAAGCAGGAGAGGTGTAGAAAGAAGCAAGAGAAGTGCAGAAAGAAGCAACAGAGGTGAAGAAAGAGGCAAGAGGGGTGCAGAAAGAGGCAAGATAAGTGCAGAAGGAAGCAACAAAGATGCAGAAAGTGGCAAGAGAAGTACAGAAAGAGGCAAGAGAGTTGCAGAAACAGGCAAAAGAGGTGCAGAAAGAGGGAACATGGGTACAGACAGAGGCAAGAGAGGTACAGAAAGAACCAACAGAGGTGCAGAAAGAGGCAAGAGGAGTGTAGAAATATGCAAGAGAGTAGCAGACAGAAGCAGAGAGCAGTGCAGAAAGAACCAACAGAGGTGAAGAAAGAGGCAAGATCGGTGCAGAAAGAGGCAAGAGAAGTGTAGAAAAAAACAAGAGGTACAGAAATAGGCAAGAAGGTTGCAGAAAGAGGCAAGAGAGTAGCAGAAAGAGGCAAAAGACGTACACACAGATGTGCGAGGGTTACATACATTTGCAAGAGAAGTGCAGAAAGAAGGAAAAGAGGTGCAGAAAGAGGCAAGAGGGGTGCAGACAGAGGCAAGAGAGGTGCAGAAAGAGGGAAGAGGGGTCTAGAAAGAGGCAAGAGGGTGCAGAAATTTGCAAGACAGGTGCGGAAAGAAACAAGAGCAGTACAGAAACAACCAAGAGAGGTGCAGAAAGAGGCAATAGTGGTGCAGAAAGAGGCAATAGAAGTGCAGAAATAAGCAACAGAGGTGCAGAAAGAGGCAAGATAACTGTAGAAAGAGGCAAGAGAGTTGCAGAAACAGGTAGGAGATGTGCAGAAAGAGGGAATAGGAGTGCAGAAAGAGGCAAGAGAAGTGCAGAATGAGGGAAGAGAGATGTAGAAAGAGGGAAGAAGGGTGCAAAAAAGAGGCAAGAGGGTGCAGAAAGAAGCAACAGAAGTGCAGAAAGAAGCAAGAGAAGTGTAGAAAGAAGCAACAAAGGTGCAGAAAGAGGCAAGAGAAGTGCAGAAGGAGGCAAGTGAGTTGCAGAAACAGGCAAAAGAGGTGCAGAAAGAAGCAAGAGCAGTGCAGAAAGAACCAACAGAGGTGCAGAAGGATGGAAGAGGGCTGCAGAAAGAGGCAAGAGAGGTGCAGAAAGAAGCAAGAGCAGTGCAGAGAGAACCAACAGAGGTGCAGAAGGAGGCAAGTGTAGTGCAGAAAGAGGCAAGAGGGGTGCAGAGATTTGCAAGAGAGTTGCAGATAGAAGCAAGAGCCGTGCAGAAAGAAACAACATAGGTACAGAAGGGGGCAGGAGGGGTACAGAAAGAGTCAAAAGAAGTGCAGAAACAAGCAAAAGTGGTGCAGAAAGAGGCAAGAGTGTACAGAAAGAGGCAAAAGAGATGCAGAAAGAGGCAAGAGAGGTGCACAAACAGGGAATAAGGGTACAGAAAGAGGCAAGAGGGGTGCAGAAAGAAGCAAGAGTGGTGTAGAAAGAAGCAAGAGAAGTGCAGAAAGAAGCAACAGAGGTGAAGAAGAGGCAAGAGGGGTGCAGAAAGAGGCAAGATAAGTGCAGAAGGAAGCAAGAAATATGCAGAAAGTGGCAAGAAAAGTACAGAAAGAGGCAAGAGAATTGCAGAAACAGGCAAAAGAGGTGCATAAAGAGGGAACACGGTTGCAGACAGAGGCAAGAGAAGTACAGAAAGAACCAAGAGAGGTACAGAAAGAACCAACAGTGGTGCAGAAAAGAGGCAAGAGGGGTGCAGAAATGTGCAAGAGAGTAGCAGACAGAAGCAAGAGCAGTGCAGAAAGAACCAACAGAGGTGCAGAAAGAGGCAAGAGGGGTACAGAAAGAGGAAAGGGAAGTGCAGAAAAAGCAAAAGAGGTGCAGAAAGAGGCAGGGGGTGCAGAAAGAGGCAACAGAGTAGCAAAAAGAGGCAAAATAGGTGCACACAGAGGTGCGAGGGGTACATACATTTGCAAGAGAGGTACAGAAACAAGCACGAGAAGTGTTGAAAGGAGCTACAGAGGTGCAGAAAGAGGCAATAAGGGTGCAGAAAGAAGCAAGAGAAGTGCAGAAAGAAGGAACAGAGGTGGAGAAAGAGGCAAGAGGGGTTCAGACAGAGGCAAGAGAGGTGCATAAAGAGGGAAGAGGGGTGCATAAAAAGGGAACAGGGGTGCAGAAAGAGGGAAGAAGGGTGCAGAAAGAGTCAAGAGGAGTGCAGAAAGAAGTAACAGATGTGCGGAAAGAAGCAAGAGAAGTAGACAAAGAAGCAACAGAGGTGCAGAAAGAGGCAAGAGGGGTACAGAAAAAGGCAAGAGAAGTGCAGAAAGAGGCAAGAGAGGTTCAGAAAGAAGCAAGAGAAGTGTAGAAAGAAGCAGCAGAGGTACAGAAAGAAGCAAGAGGGGTGCAGCAAGAGAAGTGCAGACAGAAGCAACAGTGGTGCAGAAGGAGGCAAGAGGGGTTCAGAAAGAGGCAAGAGGGGCGCAGAAATTTGCAAAAGAGGTGCAGAAAGAAGCAACAGAGGTGCTGAAGGAGACACGAGAACTCAAGAAAGAGGCAAGAGAGTTGCAGAAACAGGCACGAGAGGTCCATAAAGAAGCAAGAGCAGTGCAGAAATAACCTACAGAGGTGCAGAAATAGACGAGAGGGGTGCAGAAAGAGGCAAGAGAAGTGAAGAAAGAAGCACAGAGGTGCAGAAGGAGGCAAGAGAACTTCAGAAAGAGGCAAGAGAGTTGCAGAAACAGGCAAGAGAGATGCGGAAAAAGGGAACAGGGGTGCCGAAAGAGGCAAAAAGGTGCAGAAAGAGGGAAGAAAGGTACAGAAAGAGGCAAAAGGGGTGCAGAAAGAAGCAACAGAAGCGCAGAAAGAAGCAAGAGAAGGGCAGAAAGAACCAACAGAGGTGCAGAAAGAGGCAAGAGGGGTGCAGAAGAAGGCAAGAGAAGTGCAGAAAGAGGCAACAGAGTTGCAGAAACAGGCAAAAGAGGTGAAGAAAGAAGCAAGAGCAGTGCAGAGAGAACCAACAGAGGTGCAGAGAAGGCAAGAGTAGTGCAGAAAGAGGCAAGAGGGGTGCAGAGATTTGCAAGAGAGTTGCAGATAGAAGCAAGAGCCGTGCAGAAAGAAACAACAGAGGTGCAGAAGGGGGCAGGAGGGGTACAGAAAGAGTCAAAAGAAGTGCAGAAACGAGCAAAAGAGGTGCAGAAAGAGGCAAGAGGGTACAGAAAGAGGCAAACGATATGCAGAAAGAGGCAAGAGAGGTGCACAAACAGGGAAGAAGGGTTCAGAAAGAGGCAAGAGGGGTGCAGAAATAAGCAAGAGAAGTGCAGAAAGAAGCAACAGAGGTGAAGAAGAGGCAAGAGGGGTGCAGAAAGAGGCAAGATAAGTGCAGAAGGAAGCAACAAAGATGCAGAAAGTGGCAAGAAAAGTACAGAAAGAGGCAAGAGAGTTGCAGAAACAGGCAAAAGAGGTGCAGAAAGAGGGAACACGGGTACAGACAGAGGCAAGAGAGGTACATAAAGAACCAACAGTGGCGCAGAAAAGAAGCAAGAGGGGTGCAGAAATGTGCAAGAGAGTAGCAGACAGAAGCAAGAGAACTGTAGAAAGAAGCAAGAGAGTTGCAGAAACAGGCAGGAGATGTGCAGAAAGAGGGAATAGGGGTGCAGAAAAAAGCAAAAGAGGTGCAGAAAGAGGCAGGGGGTACAGAAAGAGGCAAGAGAGTAGCAAAAGAGGCAAAATAGGTGCACACAGAGATGCGAGGGGTACATACATTTGCAGGAGAGGTGCAGAAACAAGCACGAGAAGTGTTGAAAGGAGCTACAGAGGTGCAGAAAGAGGCAATAGGGGGCAGAAAGAAGCAAGAGAAGTACAGAAAGAAGGAACAGAGGTGGAGAAAGAGGCAAGAGGGGTGCATAAAGAGGGAAGAGGGGTGCATAAAAAGGGAACAGGGGTACAGAAAGAGGGAAGAAGGGTGCAGAAAGAGTCAAGAGGAGTGCAGAAAGAAATAACAGATGTGCAGAAAGAAGCAAGAGGGGTACAGAAAAAGGCAAGAGAAGTGCAGAAAGAAGCAACAGAGGTGCAGAAGGAGGTAAGAGAAGTGCAGAAAGAGTCTAGAGAGGTGCAGAAAAAGGCAAGAGGAGTGAAGAAAGAGGGAAGAGAGGTTCAGAAAGAAGCAAGAGAAGTGTAGAAAGAAGCAACAGAGGTGCAGAAAGAAGCAAGAGGGGTGCAGCAAGAGAAGTGCAGACAGAAGCAACAGTGGTGCAGAAGGAGGCAAGAGAGGTGCCTAAAGAGGCAAGAGGGCTGCCTAAATTTGCAAGATAGACGCAGAAAAAGCAAGAGCAGTGCAGAAAGAACCAACAGAGGTGCAGAAACAGACAAGAGGGGTGCAGAAAGAGGCAAGAGAAGTTCAGAAAAATGCAACAGAGGTGCAGAAGGAGGCAAGAGAACTCAAGAAAGAGGCAAGAGAGTTGCAGAAACAGGCAAGAGAGGTCCAGAAAGAAGCAAGAGCAGTGCAGAAAGAACCAACAGAGGTGCAGAAACAGACAAGAGGGGTGCAGAAAGAGGCAAGAGAAGTGCAGAAAGAAGCAACAGAGGTGCAGAAGGAGGCAAGAGAACTGCAGAAAGAGGCAAGAGAGTTGCAGAAAGAGGCAAGAGAGGTGCAGAAAAAGGGAACAGGGGTGCCAAAGAGGCAAGAGAGGTGCAGAAAGAGGCAAGAAAGGTGCAGAAAGAGGCAAAGGGGTGCTGAAAGAAGCAACATAGGCGCAGAAAGAAGCAAGAGAAGTGCAGAAAGAACCAACAGAGGTGCAGAAAGATGCAAGAGGGGTGCAGAAAGAGGCCAGAGATGTGCAGAAAGAGGCAAGAGGGATGCAGAAGGAGGCAAGAGAAGTGCAGAAAGAGGCAAGAGAGTTACAGAAACAGGCAAAAGAGGTGCAGAAAGAAGCAAGAGCAGTGCAGAAAGAACCAACAGAGGTGCAGAAGGAGGCAAGAGGGGTTCAGACAGAGGCAAGAGAGGTGCATAAAGAGGGAAGAGGGGTGCAGAAAGAAGGCAACAGAGGTGCAGAAAGAGGGAAGAAGGGTGCAGAAAGAGTCAAGAGGAGTGCAGAAAGAAGCAACAGAGGTGCAGAAAGAAGCAAGAGAAGTAGCAGAAAGAAGCAACAGAGGTGCAGAAAGAGGCAAGAGGGGTACAGAAAGAGGCAAGAGAAGTGCAGAAAGAAGCAACAGAGGTGCAGAAGGAGGTAAGAGAAGTGCAGAAAGAGTCAAGAGAGGTGCAGAAAAAGGCAAGAGGAGTGCAGAAAGAGGCAAGAGAGGTTCAGAAAGAAGCAAGAGAAGTGCAGAAAGAAGCAACAGAGGTACAGAAAGAAGCAAGAGGGGTGCAAAAGCAAGAGAAGTGCAGACAGAAGCAACAGTGGTGCAGAAAGAGGCAAGAGAGGTTCAGAAAGAGGCAAGAGGGGCGCAGAAAGATGCAAGAGAGGTGCAGAAAGAAGCAACAGAGGTGCTGAAGGAGGCACGAGAACTCAAGAAAGAGGCAAGAGAGTTGCAGAAACAGGCACGAGAGGTCCAGAAAGAAGCAAGAGCAGTGCAGAAATAACCAACAGAGGTGCAGAAATAGACAAGAGGGGTGCAGAAAGAGGCAAGAGAAGTGCAGAAAGAAGCAACAGAGGTGCAGAAGGAGGCAAGAGAACTGCAGAAAGAGGCAAGAGAGTTGCAGAAACAGGCAAGAGAGGTGCAGAAAAAGGGAACAGGGGTGCCAGAAAGAGGCAAAGAGGTGCAGAAAGAGGGAAGAAAGGTACAGAAAGAGGCAAAAGGGGTGCAGAAAGAAGCAACAGAAGCGCAGAAAGAAGCAAGAGAAGGGCAGAAAGAACCAACAGAGGTGCAGAAAGAGGCAAGAGGGGTGCAGAAGAAGGCAAGAGAAGTGCAGAAAGAGGCAACAGAGTTGCAGAAACAGGCAAAAGAGGTGCAGAAAGAAGCAAGAGCAGTGCAGAGAGAACCAACAGAGGTGCAGAAGAAGGCAAGAGTAGTGCAGAAAGAGGCAAGAGGGGTGCAGAGATTTGCAAGAGAGGTGCAGATAGAAGCAAGAGCCGTGCAGAAAGAAACAACAGAGGTGCAGAAGGAGGCAAGAGGGGTACAGAAAGAGTCAAAAGAAGTGCAGAAACGAGCAAAAGAGGTGCAGAAAGAGGCAAGAGGGTACAGAAAGAGGCAAACGATATGCAGAAAGAGGCAAGAGAGGTGCACAAACAGGGAAGAAGGGTTCAGAAAGAGGCAAGAGGGGTGCAGAAATAAGCAAGAGAAGTGCAGAAAGAAGCAACAGAGGTGAAGAAAGAGGCAAGAGGGTGCAGAAAGAGGCAAGATAAGTGCAGAAGGAAGCAACAAAGATGCAGAAAGTGGCAAGAGAAGTACAGAAAGAGGCAAGAGAGTTGCAGAAACAGGCAAAAGAGGTGCAGAAAGAGGGAACACGGGTACAGACAGAGGCAAGAGAGGTACAGAAAGAACCAACAGTGGTGCAGAAAAGAAGCAAGAGGGGTGCAGAAATGTGCAAGAGAGTAGCAGACAGAAGCAAGAGAACTGTAGAAAGAGGCAAGAGAGGTGCAGAAACAGGTAGGAGAGGTGCAGAAAGAGGGAATAGGGGTGCAGAAAAAAGCAAAAGAGGTGCAGAAAGAGGCAGGGGGTACAGAAAGAGGCAAGAGAGTAGCAGAAAGAGGCAAAATAGGTGCACACAGAGATGCGAGGGTACATACATTTGCAGGAGAGGTGCAGAAACAAGCACGAGAAGTGTTGAAAGGAGCTACAGAGGTGCAGAAAGAGGCAATAGGGGTGCAGAAAGAAGCAAGAGAAGTACAGAAAGAAGGAACAGAGGTGGAGAAAGAGGCAAGAGGGGTTCAGACAGAGGCAAGAGAGGTGCAGAAAGAGGGAAGAGGGGTGCATAAAAAGGGAACAGGGGTGCAGAAAGAGGCAAGAAGAGGTGCAGAAAGAGTCAAGAGGAGTGCAGAAAGAAATAACAGAGGTGCAGAAAGAAGCAAGAGGGGTACAGAAAGAGGCAAGAGAAGTGCAGAAAGAAGCAACAGAGGTGCAGAAGGAGGTAAGAGAAGTGCAGAAAGAGTCTAGAGAGGTGCAGAAAAAGGCAAGAGGAGTGAAGAAAGAGGGAAGAGAGGTTCAGAAAGAAGCAAGAGAAGTGTAGAAAGAAGCAACAGAGGTGCAGAAAGAAGCAAGAGGGGTGCAGCAAAGAAGTGCAGACAGAAGCAACAGTGGTGCAGAAGGAGGCAAGAGAGGTGCCTAAAGAGGCAAGAGGGCTGCCTAAATTTGCAAGATAGGCGCAGAAAGAAGCAAGAGCAGTGCAGAAAGAACCAACAGAGGTGCAGAAACAGACAAGAGGGGTGCAGAAAGAGGCAAGAGAAGTTCAGAAAAATGCAACAGAGGTGCAGAAGGAGGCAAGAGAACTCAAGAAAGAGGCAAGAGAGTTGCATAAACAGGCAAGAGAGGTCCAGAAAGAAGCAAGAGCAGTGCAGAAAGAACCAACAGAGGTGCAGAAACAGACAAGAGGGGTGCAGAAAGGGGCAAAAGAAGTGCAGAAAGAAGCAACAGAGGAGCAGAAGGAGGCAAGAGAACTGCAGAAAGAGGCAAGAGAGTTGCAGAAAGAGGCAAGAGAGGTGCAGAAAAAGGGAACGGGGTGCCTAAGAGGCAAGAGAGGTGCAGAAAGAAGGCAGAATGGGGCAGAAAGAGGCAAAAGGGGTGCTGAAGGAAGCAACATAGGCGCAGAATGAAGCAAGAGAAGTGCAGAAAGAACCAACAGAGGTGCAGAAAGATGCAAGAGGGGTGCAGAAAGAGGCCAGAGATGTGCAGAAAGAGGCAAGAGGGATGCAGAAGGAGGCAAGAGAAGTGCAGAAAGAGGCAAGAGAGTTACAGAAACAGGCAAAAGAGGTGCAGAAAGAAGCAAGAGCAGTGCAGAAAGAACCAACAGAGGTGCAGAAGGAGGCAAGAGGGGTACATAAAGAGTCAAGAGAAGTGCAGAAAGAAGCAAAAGAGGTACAGAAATAGACAAGAGGGTACAGAAAGAGGCAAAAGAGATGCAGAAAGAGGCAAGAGAGGTGCACAAACAGGGAAGAAGGGTACAGAAAGAGGCAAGAGAGGTGCAGAAAGAAGCAGGAGAGGTGTAGAAAGAAGCAAGAGAAGTGCAGAAAGAAGCAACAGAGGTGAAGAAAGAGGCAAGAGGGGTGCAGAAAGAGGCAAGATAAGGGCAGAAGGAAGCAACAAAGATGCAGAAAGTGGCAAGAAAAGTACAGAAAGAGGCAAGAGAGTTGCAGAAACAGGCAAAAGAGGTGCAGAAAGAGGGAACATGGGTACAGACAGAGGCAAGAGAGGTACAGAAAGAACCAACAGAGGTGCAGAAAGAGGCAAGAGGAGTGTAGAAATATGCAAGAGAGTAGCAGACAGAAGAGGGCAGTGCAGAAAGAACCAACAGAGGTGAAGAAAGAGGCAAGATCGGTGCAGAAAGAGGCAAGAGAAGTATAGAAAAAAGCAAGAGGTGCAGAAAGAGGCAAGAAGGTTGCAGAAAGAGGCAAGAGAGTAGCAGAAAGAGGCAAAAGACGTACACACAGAGGTGCGAGGGTTACATACATTTGCAAGAGAGGTGCAGAAAGAAGCAAGAGAAGTGCAGAAAGAAGGAAAAGAGGTGCAGAAAGAGGCAAGAGGGGTGCAGACAGAGGCAAGAGAGGTGCAGAAAGAGGGAAGAGGGGTGCAGAAATTTGCAAGACAGCTGCGGAAAGAAACAAGAGCAGTACAGAAACAACCAAGAGAGGTGCAGAAAGAGGCAATAGTGGTACAGAAAGAGGCAATAGAAGTGCAGAAATAAGCAACAGAGGTGCAGAAAGAGGCAAGAGAACTGTAGAAAGAGGCAAGAGAGTTGCAGAAACATGTAGGAGATGTGCAGAAAGAGGGAATAGGGGTGCAGAAAGAGGCAAGAGAGGTGCAGAATGAGGGAAGAGAGGTGTAGAAAGAGGGAAGAATGGTGTAAAAAAAGAGGCAAGAGGGGTGCAGAAAGAAGCAACAGAAGTACAGAAAGAAGCAAGAGAAGTGTAGAAAGAAGCAACAAAGGTGCAGAAAGAGGCAAGAGGGGTGCAGAAGGAGGCAAGAGAAGTGCAGAAGGAGGCAAGTGAGTTGCAGAAACAGGCAAAAGAGGTGCAGAAAGAAGCAAGAGCAGTGCAGAAAGAACCAACAGAGGTGCAGAAGGATGCAAGAGGGCTGCAGAAAGAGGCAAGCGAGGTGCAGAAAGAAGCAAGAGCAGTGCAGAGAGAACCAACAGAGGTGCAGAAGGAGCATAGTGTAGTGCAGAAAGAGGCAAGAGGGGTGCAGAGATTTGCAAGAGAGTTGCAGATAGAAGCAAGAGCCGTGCAGAAAGAAACAACAGAGGTGCAGAAGGGGGCAAGAGGGGTACAGAAAGAGTCAAAAGAAGTGCAGAAACAAGCAAAATCAGTGCAGAAAGAGGCAAGAGTGTACAGAAAGAGGCAAAAGAGATGCAGAAAGAGGCAAGAGAGGTGCACAAACAGGGAATAAGGGTACAGAAAGAGGCAAGAGGGTGCAGAAAGAAGCAAGAGTGGTGTAGAAATGAAGCAAGAGAAGTGCAGAAAGAAGCAACAGAGGTGAAGAAGAGGCAAGAAGGGTGCAGAAAGAGGCAAGATAAGTGTAGAAGGAAGCAACAAAGATGCAGAAAGTGGCAAGAAAAGTACAGAAAGAGGCAAGAGAGTTGCAGAAACAGGCAAAAGAGGTGCAGAAAGAGGGAACACGGGTGCTGACAGAGGCAAGAGAGGTACAGAAAGAACCAACAGTGGTGCAGAAAAGAGGCAAGAGGGGTGCAGAAATGTGCAAGAGAGTAGCAGACAGAAGCAAGAGCAGTGCAGAAAGAACCAACAGAGGTGCAGAAAGAGGCAAGAGGGGTACAGAAAGAGGAAAGGGAAGTGCAGAAAAAGCAAAAGAGGTGCAGAAAGAGGCAGGGGGTGCAGAAAGAGGCAAGAGAGTAGCAAAAAGAGGCAAAATAGGTGCACACAGAGGTGCGAGGGGTACATACATTTGCAAGAGAGGTACAGAAACAAGCATGAGAAGTGTTGAAAGGAGCTACAGAGGTGCAGAAAGAGGCAATAAGGGTGCAGAAAGAAGCAAGGGAAGTGCAGAAAGAAGGAACAGAGGTGGAGAAAGAGGCAAGAGGGGTTCAGACAGAGGCAAGAGAGGTGCATAAAGTGGGAAGAGGGGTGCATAAAAAGGGAACAGGGGTGCAGAAAGAGGGAAGAAGGGTGCAGAAAGAGTCAAGAGGAGTGCAGAAAGAAGTAACAGATGTGCGGAAAGAAGCAAGAGAAGTAGACAAAGAAGCAACAGAGGTGCAGAAAGAGGCAAGAGGGGTACAGAAAAAGGCAAGAGAAGTGCAGAATGAAGCAACAGAGGTGCAGAAGGAGGTAAGAGAAGTGCAGAAAGAGTCTAGAGAGGTGCAGAAAAAAGGCAAGAGGAGTGTAGAAAGAGGCAAGAGAGGTTCAGAAAGAAGCAAGAGAAGTGTAGAAAGAAGCAACAGAGGTGCAGAAAGAAGCAAGAGGGGTGCAGCAAAAGAAGTGCAGACAGAAGCAACAGTGGTGCAGAAGGAGGCAAGAGGGGTTCAGAAAGAGGCAAGAGGGGTGCAGAACTTTGCAAAAGAGGTGCAGAAAGAAGCAACAGAGGTGCTGAAGGAGACAGGAGAACTCAAGAAAGAGGCAAGAGAGTTGCAGAAACAGGCACGAGAGGTCCATAAAGAAGCAAGAGCAGTGCAGAAATAACCTACAGAGGTGCAGAAATAGACAAGAGGGGTGCAGAAAGAGGCAAGAGAAGTGCAGAAAGAAGCACAGAGGTGCAGAAGGAGGCAAGAGAACTGCAGAAAGAGGCAAGATAGTTGCAGAAACAGGCAAGATAGGTGCAGAAAAAGGGAACAGGGGTGCCGAAAGAGGCAAAAGGTGCAGAAAGAGGGAAGAAAGGTACAGAAAGAGGCAAAGGGGTGCAGAAAGAAGCAACAGAAGCGCAGAAAGAAGCAAGAGAAGGGCAGAAAGAACCAACAGAGGTGCAGAAAGAGGCAAGAGGGGTGCAGAAGAAGGCAAGAGAAGTGCAGAAAGAGGCAACAGAGTTGCAGAAACAGGCAAAAGAGGTGCAGAAAGAAGCAAGAGCAGTGCAGAGAGAACCAACAGAGGTGCAGAAGAAGGCAAGAGTAGTGCAGAAAGAGGCAAGAGGGTGCAGAGATTTGCAAGAGAGTTGCAGATAGAAGCAAGAGCTGTGCAGAAAGAAACAATAGAGGTGCAGAAGGGGGCAGGAGGGGTACAGAAAGAGTCAAATGAAGTGCAGAAACAAGCAAAAGAGGTGCAGAAAGAGGCAAGAGGGTACAGAAAGAGGCAAACGAGATGCACAAAGAGGCAAGAGAGGTGCACAAACAGGGAAGAAGGGTTCAGAAAGAGGCAAGATAAGTGCAGAAGGAAGCAACAAAGATGCAGAAAGTGGCAAGAAAAGTACAGAAAGAGGCAAGAGAGTTGCAGAAACAGGCAAAAGAGGTGCAGAAAGAGGGAACACGGGTACAGACAGAGGCAAGAGAGGTACAGAAAGAACCAACAGTGGTGCAGAAAAGAAGCAAGAGGGGTGCAGAAATGTGCAAGAGAGTAGCAGACAGAAGCAAGAGAACTGTAGAAAGAGGCAAGAGAGTTGCAGAAACAGGTAGGAGATGTGCAGAAAGAGGGAATAGGGGTGCAGAAAAAGCAAAAGAGGTGCAGAAAGAGGCAGGGGTACAGAAAGAGGCAAGAGAGTAGCAAAAGAGGCAGAATAGGTGCACACAGAGATGCGAGGGGTACATACATTTGCAAGAGAGGTGCAGAAACAAGCACGAGAAGTGTTGAAAGGAGCTACAGAGGTGCAGAAAAAGGCAATAGGGGGCAGAAAGAAGCAAGAGAAGTACAGAAAGAAGGAACAGAGGTGGAGAAAGAGGCAAGAGGGGTGCAGACAGAGGCAAGAGAGGTGCATAAAGAGGGAAGAGGGGTGAATAAAAAGGGAACAGGGGTGCAGAAAGAGGAAAGAAGGGTGCAGAAAGAGTCAAGAGGAGTGCAGAAAGAAGTAACAGATGTGCAGAAAGAAGCAAGAGAAGTCGACAAAAAAGCAACAGAGGTGCAGAAAGAGGCAAGAGGGGTACAGAAAAAGGCAAGAGAAGTGCAGAAAGAAGCAACAGAGGTGCAGAAGGAGGTAAGAGAAGTGCAGAAAGAGTCTAGAGAGGTGCAGAAAAAAGGCAAGAGGAGTGCAGAAAGAGGCAAGAGAGGTTCAGAAAGAAGCAAGAGAAGTGTAGAAAGAAGCAACAGAGGTGCAGAAAGAAGCAAGAGGGGTGCAGCAAAAGAAGTGCAGACAGAAGCAACAGTGGTGCAGAAGGAGGCAAGAGGGGTTCAGAAAGAGGCAAGAGGGGTGCAGAAATTTGCAAAAGAGGTGCAGAAAGAAGCAACAGAGGTGCTGAAGGAGACACGAGAACTCAAGAAAGAGGCAAGAGAGTTGCAGAAACAGGCACGAGAGGACCATAAAGAAGCAAGAGCAGTGCAGAAATAACCTACAGAGGTGCAGAAATAGACAAGAGGGGTGCAGAAAGAGGCAAGAGAAGTGCAGAAAGAAGCACAGAGGTGCAGAAGGAGGCAAGAGAACTGCAGAAAGAGGCAAGAGAGTTGCAGAAACAGGCAAGATAGGTGCAGAAAAAGGGAACAGGGGTGCCGAAAGAGGCAAAAAGGTGCAGAAAGAGGGAAGAAAGGTACAGAAAGAGGCAAAAGGGGTGCAGAAAGAAGCAACAGAAGCGCAGAAAGAAGCAAGAGAAGGGCAGAAAGAACCAACAGAGGTGCAGAAAGAGGCAAGAGGGGTGCAGAAGGAGGCAAGAGAAGTGCAGAAGGAGGCAAGTGAGTTGCAGAAACAGGCAAAAGAGGTGCAGAAAGAAGCAAGAGCAGTGCAGAAAGAACCAACAGAGGTGCAGAAGGATGCAAGAGGGCTGCAGAAAGAGGCAAGCGAGGTGCAGAAAGAAGCAAGAGCAGTGCAGAGAGAACCAACAGAGGTGCAGAAGGAGGCAAGTGTAGTGCAGAAAGAGGCAAGAGGGGTGCAGAGATTTGCAAGAGAGTTGCAGATAGAAGCAAGAGCCGTGCAGAAAGAAACAACAGAGGTGCAGAAGGGGGCAAGAGGGGTACAGAAAGAGTCAAAAGAAGTGCAGAAACAAGCAAAAGCGGTGCAGAAAGAGGCAAGAGTGTATAGAAAGAGGCAAAAGAGATGCAGAAAGAGGCAAGAGAGGTGCACAAACAGGGAATAAGGGTACAGAAAGAGGCAAGAGGGGTGCAGAAAGAAGCAAGAGTGGTGTAGAAAGAAGCAAGAGAAGTGCAGAAAGAAGCAACAGAGGTGAAGAAGAGGCAAGAAGGGTGCAGAAAGAGGCAAGATAAGTGTAGAAGGAAGCAACAAAGATGCAGAAAGTGGCACGAAAAGTACAGAAAGAGGCAAGAGAGTTGCAGAAACAGGCAAAAGAGGTGCAGAAAGAGGGAACACGGGTGCAGACAGAGGCAAGAGAGGTACAGAAAGAACCAACAGTGGTGCAGAAAAGAGGCAAGAGGGGTGCAGAAATGTGCAAGAGAGTAGCAGACAGAAGCAAAAGCAGTACAGAAAGAACCAAGAGAGGTACAGAAAGAACCAACAGTGGTGCAGAAAGAGGCAAGAGGGTGCAGAAATGTGCAAGAGAGTAGCAGACAGAAGCAAGAGCAGTGCAGAAAAAAGCAAAAGAGGTGCAGAAAGAGGCAGGGGGGTGCAGAAAGAGGCAAGAGAGTAGCAAAAAGAGGCAAAATAGGTGCACACAGTGGTGCGAGGGGTACATACATTTGCAAGAGAGGTACAGAAACAAGCATGAGAAGTGTTGAAAGGAGCTAGAGGTGCAGAAAGAGGCAATAAGGGTGCAGAAAGAAGCAAGGGAAGTGCAGAAAGAAGGAACAGAGGTGGAGAAAGAGGCAAGAGGGGTTCAGACAGAGGCAAGAGAGGTGCATAAAGAGGGAAGAGGGGTGCATAAAAGGGAACAGGGGTGCAGAAAGAGGGAAGAAGGGTGCAGAAAGAGTCAAGAGGAGTGCAGAAAGAAGTAACAGATGTGCGGAAAGAAGCAAGAGAAGTAGACAAAGAAGCAACAGAGGTGCAGAAAGAGGCAAGAGGGGTACAGAAAAAGGCAAGAGAAGTGCAGAAAGAAGCAACAGAGGTGCAGAAGGAGGTAAGAGAAGTGCAGAAAGAGTCTAGAGAGGTGCAGAAAAAAGGCAAGAGGAGTGCAGAAAGAGGCAAGAGAGGTTCAGAAAGAAGCAAGAGAAGTGTAGAAAGAAGCAACAGAGGTGCAGAAAGAAGCAAGAGGGGTGCAGCAAAGAAGTGCAGACAGAAGCAACAGTGGTGCAGAAGGAGGCAAGAGGGGTTCAGAAAGAGGCAAGAGGGGTGCAGAAATTTGCAAAAGAGGTGCAGAAAGAAGCAACAGAGGTGCTGAAGTAGACACGAGAACTCAAGAAAGAGGCAAGAGAGTTGCAGAAACAGGCACGAGAGGTCCATAAAGAAGCAAGAGCAGTGCAGAAATAACCTACAGAGGTGCAGAAATAGACAAGAGGGGTGCAGAAAGAGGCAAGAGAAGTGCAGAAAGAAGCACAGAGGTGCAGAAGGAGGCAAGAGAACTGCAGAAAGAGGCAAGAGAGTTGCAGAAACAGGCAAGATAGGTGCAGAAAAAGGGAACAGGGGTGCCGAAAGAGGCAAAAAGGTGCAGAAAGAGGGAAGAAAGGTACAGAAAGAGGCAAAAGGGGTGCAGAAAGAAGCAACAGAAGCGCAGAAAGAAGCAAGAGAAGGGCAGAAAGAACCAACAGAGGTGCAGAAAGAGGCAAGAGGGGTGCAGAAGAAGGCAAGAGAAGTGCAGAAAGAGGCAACAGAGTTGCAGAAACAGGCAAAAGAGGTGCAGAAAGAAGCAAGAGCAGTGCAGAGAGAACCAACAGAGGTGCAGAAGAAGGCAAGAGTAGTGCAGAAAGAGGCAAGAGGGGTGCAGAGATTTGCAAGAGAGTTGCAGATAGAAGCAAGAGCTGTGCAGAAAGAAACAATAGAGGTGCAGAAGGGGGCAGGAGGGGTACAGAAAGAGTCAAATGAAGTGCAGAAACAAGCAAAAGAGGTGCAGAAAGAGGCAAGAGGGTACAGAAAGAGGCAAACGAGATGCACAAAGAGGCAAGAGAGGTGCACAAACAGGGAAGAAGGGTTCAGAAAGAGGCAAGATAAGTGCAGAAGGAAGCAACAAAGATGCAGAAAGTGGCAAGAAAAGTACAGAAAGAGGCAAGAGAGTTGCAGAAACAGGCAAAAGAGGTGCAGAAAGAGGGAACACGGGTACAGACAGAGGCAAGAGAGGTACAGAAAGAACCAACAGTGGTGCAGAAAAGAAGCAAGAGGGGTGCAGAAATGTGCAAGAGAGTAGCAGACAGAAGCAAGAGAACTGTAGAAAGAGGCAAGAGAGTTGCAGAAACAGGTAGGAGATGTGCAGAAAGAGGGAATAGGGGTGCAGAAAAAAGCAAAAGAGGTGCAGAAAGAGGCAGGGGGTACAGAAAGAGGCAAGAGAGTAGCAAAAAGAGGCAAAATAGGTGCACACAGAGATGCGAGGGGTACATACATTTGCAAGAGAGGTGCAGAAACAAGCACGAGAAGTGTTGAAAGGAGCTACAGAGGTGCAGAAAAAGGCAATAGGGGGCAGAAAGAAGCAAGAGAAGTACAGAAAGAAGGAACAGAGGTGGAGAAAGAGGCAAGAGGGGTGCAGACAGAGGCAAGAGAGGTGCATAAAGAGGGAAGAGGGGTGAATAAAAGGGAACAGGGGTGCAGAAAGAGGGAAGAAGGGTGCAGAAAGAGTCAAGAGGAGTGCAGAAAGAAGTAACAGATGTGCAGAAAGAAGCAAGAGAAGTCGACAAAAAAGCAACAGAGGTGCAGAAAGAGGCAAGAGGGGTACAGAAAAAGGCAAGAGAAGTGCAGAAAGAAGCAACAGAGGTGCAGAAGGAGGTAAGAGAAGTGCAGAAAGAGTCTAGAGAGGTGCAGAAAAAGGCAAGAGGAGTGCAGAAAGAGGCAAGAGAGGTTCAGAAAGAAGCAAGAGAAGTGTAGAAAGAAGCAACAGAGGTGCAGAAAGAAGCAAGAGGGTGCAGCAAAAGAAGTGCAGACAGAAGCAACAGTGGTGCAGAAGGAGGCAAGAGGGGTTCAGAAAGAGGCAAGAGGGGTGCAGAAATTTGCAAAAGAGGTGCAGAAAGAAGCAACAGAGGTGCTGAAGGAGACACGAGAACTCAAGAAAGAGGCAAGAGAGTTGCAGAAACAGGCACGAGAGGTCCATAAAGAAGCAAGAGCAGTGCAGAAATAACCTACAGAGGTGCAGAAATAGACAAGAGGGGTGCAGAAAGAGGCAAGAGAAGTGCAGAAAGAAGCACAGAGGTGCAGAAGGAGGCAAGAGAACTGCAGAAAGAGGCAAGAGAGTTGCAGAAACAGGCAAGATAGGTGCAGAAAAAGGGAACAGGGGTGCCGAAAGAGGCAAAAAGGTGCAGAAAGAGGGAAGAAAGGTACAGAAAGAGGCAAAGGGGTGCAGAAAGAAGCAACAGAAGCGCAGAAAG
This sequence comes from Calotriton arnoldi, assembly GCA_963921515.1. Lineage (NCBI taxonomy): Eukaryota > Metazoa > Chordata > Amphibia > Caudata > Salamandridae > Calotriton > Calotriton arnoldi. Next base: position 35,019 of record CAWUFW010016734.1, read on the forward strand.
AAGCAAGAGAAGGGCAGAAAGAACCAACAGAGGTGCAGAAAGAGGCAAGAGGGGTGCAGAAGGAGGCAAGAGAAGTGCAGAAGGAGGCAAGTGAGTTGCAGAAACAGGCAAAAGAGGTGCAGAAAGAAGCAAGAGCAGTGCAGAAAGAACCAACAGAGGTGCAGAAGGATGCAAGAGGGCTGCAGAAAGAGGCAAGCGAGGTGCAGAAAGAAGCAAGAGCAGTGCAGAGAGAACCAACAGAGGTGCAGAAGGAGGAAAGTGTAGTGCAGAAAGAGGCAAGAGGGGTGCAGAGATTTGCAAGAGAGTTGCAGATAGAAGCAAGAGCCGTGCAGAAAGAAACAACAGAGGTGCAGAAGGGGGCAAGAGGGGTACAGAAAGAGTCAAAAGAAGTGCAGAAACAAGCAAAATCAGTGCAGAAAGAGGCAAGAGTGTATAGAAAGAGGCAAAAGAGATGCAGAAAGAGGCAAGAGAGGTGCACAAACAGGGAATAAGGGTACAGAAAGAGGCAAGAGGGGTGCAGAAAGAAGCAAGAGTGGTGTAGAATGAAGCAAGAGAAGTGCAGAAAGAAGCAACAGAGGTGAAGAAGAGGCAAGAAGGGTGCAGAAAGAGGCAAGATAAGTGTAGAAGGAAGCAACAAAGATGCAGAAAGTGGCAAGAAAAGTACAGAAAGAGGCAAGAGAGTTGCAGAAACAGGCAAAAGAGGTGCAGAAAGAGGGAACACGGGTGCAGACAGAGGCAAGAGAGGTACAGAAAGAACCAACAGTGGTGCAGAAAAGAGGCAAGAGGGGTGCAGAAATGTGCAAGAGAGTAGCAGACAGAAGCAAAAGCAGTACAGAAAGAACCAAGAGAGGTACAGAAAGAACCAACAGTGGTGCAGAAAAGAGGCAAGAGGGGTGCAGAAATGTGCAAGAGAGTAGCAGACAGAAGCAAGAGCAGTGCAGAAAGAACCAACAGAGGTGCAGAAAGAGGCAAGAGGGGTACAGAAAGAGGAAAGGGAAGTGCAGAAAAAAGCAAAAGAGGTGCAGAAAGAGGCAGGGGGGTGCAGAAAGAGGCAAGAGAGTAGCAAAAAGAGGCAAAATAGGTGCACACAGTGGTGCGAGGGGTACATACATTTGCAAGAGAGGTACAGAAACAAGCATGAGAAGTGTTGAAAGGAGCTACAGAGGTGCAGAAAGAGGCAATAAGGGTGCAGAAAGAAGCAAGGGAAGTGCAGAAAGAAGGAACAGAGGTGGAGAAAGAGGCAAGAGGGGTTCAGACAGAGGCAAGAGAGGTGCATAAAGAGGGAAGAGGGGTGCATAAAAAGGGAACAGGGGTACAGAAAGAGGGAAGAAGGGTGCAGAAAGAGTCAAGAGGAGTGCAGAAAGAAGTAACAGATGTGCGGAAAGAAGCAAGAGAAGTAGACAAAGAAGCAACAGAGGTGCAGAAAGAGGCAAGAGGGGTACAGAAAAAGGCAAGAGAAGTGCAGAAAGAAGCAACAGAGGTGCAGAAGGAGGTAAGAGAAGTGCAGAAAGAGTCTAGAGAGGTGCAGAAAAAGGCAAGAGGAGTGCAGAAAGAGGCAAGAGAGGTTCAGAAAGAAGCAAGAGAAGTGTAGAAAGAAGCAACAGAGGTGCAGAAAGAAGCAAGAGGGGTGCAGCAAGAGAAGTGCAGACAGAAGCAACAGTGGTGCAGAAGGAGGCAAGAGGGGTTCAGAAAGAGGCAAGAGGGGCGCAGAAATTTGCAAAAGAGGTGCAGAAAGAAGCAACAGAGGTGCTGAAGGAGACACGAGAACTCAAGAAAGAGGCAAGAGAGTTGCAGAAACAGGCACGAGAGGTCCATAAAGAAGCAAGAGCAGTGCAGAAATAACCTACAGAGGTGCAGAAATAGACAAGAGGGGTGCAGAAAGAGGCAAGAGAAGTGCAGAAAGAAGCACAGAGGTGCAGAAGGAGGCAAGAGAACTGCAGAAAGAGGCAAGAGAGTTGCAGAAACAGGCAAGATAGGTGCAGAAAAAGGGAACAGGGGTGCCGAAAGAGGCAAAAAGGTGCAGAAAGAGGGAAGAAAGGTACAGAAAGAGGCAAAGGGGTGCAGAAAGAAGCAACAGAAGCGCAGAAAGAAGCAAGAGAAGGGCAGAAAGAACCAACAGAGGTGCAGAAAGAGGCAAGAGGGGTGCAGAAGAAGGCAAGAGAAGTGCAGAAAGAGGCAACAGAGTTGCAGAAACAGGCAAAAGAGGTGCAGAAAGAAGCAAGAGCAGTGCAGAGAGAACCAACAGAGGTGCAGAAGAAGGCAAGAGTAGTGCAGAAAGAGGCAAGAGGGTGCAGAGATTTGCAAGAGAGTTGCAGATAGAAGCAAGAGCTGTGCAGAAAGAAACAATAGAGGTGCAGAAGGGGGCAGGAGGGGTACAGAAAGAGTCAAATGAAGTGCAGAAACAAGCAAAAGAGGTGCAGAAAGAGGCAAGAGGGTACAGAAAGAGGCAAACGAGATGCACAAAGAGGCAAGAGAGGTGCACAAACAGGGAAGAAGGGTTCAGAAAGAGGCAAGATAAGTGCAGAAGGAAGCAACAAAGATGCAGAAAGTGGCAAGAAAAGTACAGAAAGAGGCAAGAGAGTTGCAGAAACAGGCAAAAGAGGTGCAGAAAGAGGGAACACGGGTACAGACAGAGGCAAGAGAGGTACAGAAAGAACCAACAGTGGTGCAGAAAAGAAGCAAGAGGGGTGCAGAAATGTGCAAGAGAGTAGCAGACAGAAGCAAGAGAACTGTAGAAAGAGGCAAGAGAGTTGCAGAAACAGGTAGGAGATGTGCAGAAAGAGGGAATAGGGGTGCAGAAAAAAGCAAAAGAGGTGCAGAAAGAGGCAGGGGGTACAGAAAGAGGCAAGAGAGTAGCAAAAAGAGGCAAAATAGGTGCACACAGAGATGCGAGGGGTACATACATTTGCAAGAGAGGTGCAGAAACAAGCACGAGAAGTGTTGAAAGGAGCTACAGAGGTGCAGAAAGAGGCAATAGGGGGCAGAAAGAAGCAAGAGAAGTACAGAAAGAAGGAACAGAGGTGGAGAAAGAGGCAAGAGGGGTGCAGACAGAGGCAAGAGAGGTGCATAAAGAGGGAAGAGGGGTGAATAAAAAGGGAACAGGGGTGCAGAAAGAGGGAAGAAGGGTGCAGAAAGAGTCAAGAGGAGTGCAGAAAGAAGTAACAGATGTGCAGAAAGAAGCAAGAGAAGTCGACAAAAAAGCAACAGAGGTGCAGAAAGAGGCAAGAGGGGTACAGAAAAAGGCAAGAGAAGTGCAGAAAGAAGCAACAGAGGTGCAGAAGGAGGTAAGAGAAGTGCAGAAAGAGTCTAGAGAGGTGCAGAAAGAAGCAAGAGAAGTGTAGAAAGAAGCAACAGAGGTGCAGAAAGAAGCAAGAGAGGTGCAGCTAGAGAAGTGCAGACAGAAGCAACAGTGGTGCAGAAGGAGGCAAGAGGGGTTCAGAAAGAGGCAAGAGGGGTGCAGAAATTTGCAAAAGAGGTGCAGAAAGAAGCAACAGAGGTGCAGAAAGAAGCAAGACCAGTGCAGAAAGAACCAACAAAGGTGCAGAAGGAGGCAAGAGAGGTGCCTAAAGAGGCAAGATGGGTGCCAAAATTTGCAAGATAGGTGCAGAGAGAAGCAAGAGCAGTGCAGAAAGAACCAACAGAGGTGCAGAAACAGACAAGAGGAGTGCAGAAAGAGGCAAGAGAAGTTCAGAAAGATGCAACAGAGGTGCAGAAGGAGGCAAGAGAACTCAAGAAAGAGGGAAGAGAGTTGCAGAAACAGGCAAGAGAGGTCCAGAAAGAAGCAAGAGCAGTGCAGAAAGAACCAACAGAGGTGCAGAAACAGACAAGAGGGGTGCAGAAAGGGGCAAGAGAAGTGCAGAAAGAAGCAACAGAGGTGCAGAAGGAGGCAAGAGAACTGCAGAAAGAGGCAAGAGAGTTGCAGAAAGAGGCAAGAGAGGTGCAGAAAAAGGGAATGGGCTGACTAAAGAGGCAAGAATGGGGCAGAAAGAGGCAAAAGGGTGCTGAAGGAAGCAACAAAGATGCAGAAAGTGGCAAGAAAAGTACAGAAAGAGGCAAGAGAGTTGCAGAAACAGGCAAAAGAGGTGCAGAAAGAGGGAACATGGGTACAGACAGAGGCAAGAGAGGTACAGAAAGAACCAACAGAGGTGCAGAAAGAGGCAAGAGGAGTGCAGAAATGTGCAAGAGAGTAGCAGACAGAAGAGAGAGCAGTGCAGAAAGAACCAACAGAGGTGAAGAAAGAGGCAAGATCAGTGCAGAAAGAGGCAAGAGAAGTGCAGAAAAATTCAAAAGAGGTGCAGAAAGAGGCAAGAAGGTTGCAGAAAGAGGCAAGAGAGTAGCAGAAAGAGGCAAAAGACGTACACACAGCGGTGCGAGGGATACATACATTTGCAAGAGAGGTGCAGAAAGAGGCAAGAGAGGTGCATAAATTTGCGAGAGGTGCAGAAAGAAGCAAGAGCAGTGCAGTAAGAAACAACAGGGGTGCAGAAAGAGGCAAAAGAAGTGCAGAAACAAGCAAAAGAGGTGCGGAAAGAGGCAAGAGTGGTGCAGAAAGAGGCAAGACATGTGCCTAAAGAGAGAAGAAGCATGCAGAAAAAGCAAGAGGGGTGCAGAAAGAAGCAAGAGAGGTGTAGAAAGAAGCAAGAGAAGTGCAGAAAGAAGCAACAAAGGTGCAGCAAGAGGCAAGAGGGGTGCAGATAGATGCAAGAGAAGTGCAGGACGAAGCATCAAAGATGCAGAAAAAGGCAAGGAAAATGCAGAAAGAGGCAAGAGAGTTAAAGAAGCAGGCAAAAGAGGTGCTGAAAGCGGGAACAGGGGTGCAGACAGAGGCAAGAGAGGTGCTGAAAGAACTAACAGAGCTGCAGAAAGAGGCAAGAGGGGTGCAGAAAGAGGCAAGAGAGGTGCACACAGATGCACGAGGGGTACATAAATTTGCAAGAGAGTTGCAGAAAGGCGCAAGGGAAGTGCAGAGAGAAGCAACAGAGGTGCAGAAAGAGGCAAGAGGGGTATAGAAAGAAGCAAGAGAAGTGCAGAAAGAAGGAACAGAGGTGCAGAAGGAGGCAAGAGGGGTGCAGACAGAGGCAAGAGTGGTGAAAAAAAGAAGGAAGAGGGGTGCAGAAAGAGGCAAGAGAAGTGCAGAAAGAAGCAACAGAGGTGCAGAAAGAGGCAAGAGACCTGTAGAAAGAGGCAAGAGAGTTGCAGAAACAGGCAAGAGATGTGCAGAAAGAGGGAACACAGGTGCAGAAAGAGGCAAGAGAGGTGCAGAAAGAGGGAAGAGAGGTGTAAAAACAGGCAAGAGAGTTGCAGAAAGAGGGAAGAGGAGTGCAGAAAGAGGCCAGAGAGGTGCAAAAAGAGGGAAGAGTGGTGCATAAAGAGGCAACAGGGGTGCAGAAAGAGGCAAGAGGGGTGTGGAAAGAAGCAACAGAGGTACAGAAAGAGGCAAGAGAGGTGTAGAAACAGGCAAGAGAAGTGCAGAAAGAGGCAAGAGAGTTACAGAAAGAAACGAGAGGTACAGAAAAAAAGCAAGAGAATTGCAGAAAAAGGAAGAAAGGTGCAGAAAGAAGCAAAAGAAATGATGAAAGAGGCAAGAGAGGCGCAGAAACAAGCAAGAGTAGTTTGCACACCATTAGTACCAATCTAATACCCACATTTAGCAGTAAGTAAGAGATTACCATTATAGGTTTGCAAAGGGCCTTCCACCACACTATACCACTTGTTGCTGCATTTTTGGTAACGTTTGAGCCATTTGAGCTAGAAACAAGGTTTTTTGTTCAAATCTGCAGATTATGCAGCAGATGATGGATTATGTGGCAAGTGCAGAAAATGTATAATCGTGCGAAGGTTGGTGCAGCCAAACAGTCACATAATTGCTGTGGCCCTGCTCATACCTCTGACTAGGTCCAGAAATGCTCGTCAGTGGTTCCTTCTTTATAGTTTAGCTTCTATGGAAACGAGGAAGACTAAACTTGAGGTTACCACTACACAACACAGACTACCATACCACATAATTACTCTCCACAACATGTAATCCCACTCTATTTAATTCATATACACTAAATACCACATACTGTCTATCCACATAATTTCACTGCACAACATACCACATAATTTCACTACACACAACATACATCCACTGCACTCCAAAAAAACATTATTAAAAAACGTTTACATTTACACCAATAGCTTTAACTCTCGCATATGCGAGACCTATTTCATTGCAAATGCTTCTTTAACTGGTAGTGGTGTTTGCATAGTGGTGGAGAAAGGGGGCTGGGCCTCCGACCAGCGCTCAGGAATTCCACTGCGTAGGACTTACAGGAGGTACCAGGAGGGCTACTTGGCCGCCAAAGTCCCTCAGGAGTAAAGTGGACTTTATTCCCCAACCAGTACTGTGCCAGGAGGCGCATTTGCAGAGTGGTGGAGAAAGGTGAGCGTGGCCCACGAGACCTCTTAGCAATCCCACTGTGTTGGACTTACTGGAGGTAAAAAGAGGGGTATTTTGCCCCCAAGGTCAACCTTGGGGGCCAACTACCCCTCCTATTACCTACAGTAAGTCCCACATAGCAGGATTGCTGAGTTCTCATAGAAGGCCACGCTCCCTTTCCCCACCACTCTGCAAACGTACTTCCTGGTGTGCTCTTGGATGGGGATTAAAGTCCCCTTCGCTGCTGGGGGTCCTTAGGGGCCAACTAGCCTACCTGATACCTCCAGTATGCCCCAGGTAGTGGGATTGCTGACAGGTGGACACAGGCCATGCCCCCTGTTAGACCTGGTACCATTGGCGTGAGTCTCCCTTCCATTTTTTTCTGATGGCCTCCTCTGTTTTTGATATGTTTGCTGGTTTTAGATGCTTTGGGCACTGTGCCACTGCTATTCGGTGCCACAGTGCAAGTGCTCCCTATGTTAAATTGATGTATTGATTAGTGACTCCATGATTGGATCATTTGATTTACTTGTCAGACCCTAGTATAGTGCACCAGGTGTGCCCAGGGCCTGTAAATCAAATGATGCTGGTGAGCTTGCAGCACTGGTTGTGCCAAACACAGAAGCAGCTTGTAAAGTGTGTCTCAGGCCTGCCATTGCAGAGCCTGTGCGCAGTCTGTGACTGCCAGGTTGACTTGGCAAGTGCACCCACTTGCCAGTCCCTAAACCTTCCCTTATCTTCATATCAGACACCCCTACGGTAGGCCCAAGGGCAGGGTGCATTGTAAGTATAAGGTAGGACATGCCCTGGTGTGTGTGGCATGTCCTAATAGTGAATTACAGCCATTTTCGTTTTTCACTATTGCAAGGCTACCTGTTCCCCATAGGCCAGAATGGGCAGTTTTGATTATTACATCTTATAATCCTAACTGACCCAGGAACATGGTAGAAAAACGAATTTAGTATGCCTGAACTCAGAATGATAAAATACATCTTTTAGTGAAGTTCAAATTCAAATTCATTCAGCTTTATTCGATTTGGACAACAAACCATAAAAGCATATAAATAACAGTCAATAAAGCCTGCCTCTGCTAAGTTGTGTATTGTGTGTCTGGTTTTGTGAGTGACAGGGGCTGGGGGATTCCAGGAGACAGGGTGAGTCAGCACAGGGCTGAATAGAGAGATCTGCATGTAGATGGGTGGGAGGAGTTGCACCTGGGTCCTGAATAAGGCTGTGCCTTCCCTCCACAATGCTGGCTCCACCTTCTGTGGTGTGCCTGATGTCCCTGACCTACACGGTGAAAGGAAAGAAGGAGTCTTGTCAACAAAGTGCTCCAGGACTGACAAGTACTGGTTTGGACTAGTCACAGGCCCCTCTGCCTTCAGAGGACAAAGGATTTAGGGGTATAAATATTGGGGCCCTGACCCCAGAACTTGAGATCACTTCTGGAACAACAAGACGAACCTCTGCCAAGGAGAAGAACCAAAGGAAGCTGTAGGAGTTGGACTGCCCCCCTGCCAGTGTGCTGTGTTGCTGGGTTGGCCTACAGTGGTGTCTTCAGTGCCAAGGAGAGAAAGTTCCCTTTGAGTGGGGGGGGTTCTCAGGTACTCTCCAAGTTGCTGTGAGGCCAGCCATGCCTGTGCATTGTCTGTTAGGCAATGATTTAGAGAGCTCCCCTTGGGCTAAGGTGGAGAAGAAGTCTCATTTGGAGATGTTGGGTCTGCCTGAGTGGGAGTGTGTGACCACTCGGTCTATGGCAGCCAGTAAGGGTGTTGAAGCGGTTCTGGAGCGTGAAAATATGGCCCAGACCCCTGCCTTAGAGAGAAGAGGTGGGGGGCGCGGGAAACCGGTCCCCCTAGTTCCCACGGTCCAGGAGGAGGCAGACCTTGAGGGGGATGCCCTGGAACCTACAGGGGAACAAGTGGCCGAACTGGGGGACCTGCCTGAGCTGACCCATTGGCAGCAGGAAGGAGGCCCCTCCAAGGAGGAATTTTGTGAGGAGCAAAGGGAGTGCCCTTCTCTTGAGGGTCTGCGGCGACAGGCCACAGCCCAGGCAGCAGGTGATCAGTCTGGATCACATTGGATTTACTGGGAGAACGACCTCCTGTATAGCGAGCCTAAGGTTGCTGAGCCTGGGTCAGCCCATGTGCTGGTGGTACCCCAGCGCTTCAGAGCCTTCCTACTGGGTTTGGCTCATGACGTACCTTTAGCTGGACATCTGGGGCAGGACAAGACCTTTGAACGGCTTCTCACCCACTTTCATTGGCCCCACATGCGGAAGAGTTCAGACGCTCATTGTAGGACATGTCAAACTTGCCAGGCAAGTGGGAAAAGTGGAAGGAAGCAAAAGGCTCCTCTCCAACCTTTCCCTGTAGTCAGTACCCCCTTTGAACGGGTGGGCATTGACATTGTGGGGCCACTGGACCCCAAGACAGCCATGGGCAACAGGTTTATCCTGGTCTTGGTGGACCATGCTACCCGGTACCCGGAAGCCATCCCGCTCAGGACAGTGACGGCCCCCGTGGTGGGACGTGCACTGATAGGGATTTTCTCCCGTGTGGGGTTCCCCAGAGAGGTGGTGTCAGACCGTGATACAAACTTCATATCCAACTATATGAAGTCCCTGTGGAAGGTGTGCGGTGTTACTTATAAGTTCACCACTCTTTACCACCCCCAAGGTAATGGGCTGGTTGAGAGATTCAACCGGACCCTCAAAGGCATGATAATGGGTCTTGAGGAACCTATGAGGCGTAAATGGGACGTCTCTCTTGCCATGCCTCCTGTTTGCTTACCGTGAGGTGCCCCAGAAGTCCTTAGGGTTCAGTCCCTTTGAACTGCTCTATGGTCACCCGGTAAGAGGACCTTTGAGTCTGGTCAAGGAAGGCTGGGAGCAATCTCCCAGGAAACCTCCCCAGGATGTATAGAGTTACATGCTGGCCTTCAGGAACCAGACCAGGCAATTCAGGCAACTCGCTGAGGCGAATCTGGAAGCCAGCCAGGAAGAGATGAAGCGGTGGTACGATCAGAATGCCACTCTGATTGAGCTTCAACCTGGACAGAAAGTTTGGGTCATGGCCCCTGTAGTGCCTTGTGCGCTTCAGGACAGGTGGACCGGACCATTTGAGGTGGTGGAGCGCAAGAGTGATGCCACCTACCTGGTGAACTTGCGGTCTCCAAGGAACCCTTTGCGAGTCCTGCATGTTAACCGCCTGAAGCCCCACTTAGAAAGGTCCGAAGTGGGCATGCTCCTAGCGACAGATGATGGAATGGAGGAGGAGACTGAGCCTCTTCCTGACCTCCTGTCTGCAACAGAGCAAGATGGGTCAGTGGATGGTGTCAGCCTCTCTGCCACACTGACCCCTGATCAGCAGCAAGATTGTCGCCAACTGTTGGGACAATTCTCTGATTTGTTTTCCCTGATTCCTGGTGTCACTGAGTGGTGCGTACATGATGTGGACACTGGGGACAGTCCTCCTGTGAAGCACAAGGCTTACAGAGTGACTTACAAGGTCAGAGCTTACATCAAGGAGGAGGTCTCCAAGATGTTTGCCTTAGGGGTGATTGAGTCTTCTCACAGTCCTTGGGCCAGCCCAGTGGTCTTGGTCCCAAAGGCTGCTGCGCCTTGTGCCACACCTGAACTCTGGTTCTGTGTGGACTACCGAGGACTCAATTCAGTCACCAGGACTGACGCGCACCTCATCTCCAGAGCTGATGAGCTCATTGATCGGTTAGGGGCTGCACGGTACCTCAGCACGTTTGATTTGACGTCTGGGTACTGGCAGATCACCTTAACTGATGGGGCCAAAGAGAGGTCAGCATTCTCAACACCAGATGGGCACTACCAATTCCGGGTTATGCCCTTTGGGATGAAGAATGCCTCTGCCACCTTTCAGAGGTTGGTCAACCAGGTGTTGGTTGGACTGTAGGATTTCAGTGCCGCCTACCTGGATGACACTGCAGTGTTCAGCGCCAGTTGGGAAGAACATCTGCGCCACCTCTGGGAAGTGTTGATGGCACTGCGAAAGGCAGGCCTCACGATCAAGGCGAGTAAGTGCCAGATCGGGCAGGGTTCCGTGGTGTACTTGGGGCACCAGGTGGGGAGCGGCCAGGTGGCGCCCCTACAACCCAAGCATGGGATGGGAACCCCCAAAGACTCAGACACAGGTGAGAGCCTTTTTAGGACTCACGGGGTACTACAGGAGGTTTGTCAAGGGGTATGGCAACATTGTTGCTCCCTTGACTGAGCTGACTTCCAGGAAGCAGCCCAAGAAAGTGAACTGGACTGACACCTGTCAGAAAGCTTTTGACACCCTGAAGACTGCCATGTGTACAGCACCCATGCTTCAGGCGCCCAACTTCTCAAAGGAATTCATTGTTCAAACAGACACTTCAGAGCATGGTGTGGGGGCTGTTCTATCACAGATTAATGAGGAGGGCCTAAACCAACCTGTAGCCTTCATCAGTAGGAGGTTACTTCCACGGGAACAGCGGTGGAGTGCAATTGAGCGTGAGGCATTTGCTGTGGTATGGGCACTGAAGAAGTTGAGACCATACCTGTTTGGGACTCACTTCCGGGTTCAGACAGACCACAGGCCCCTCAGATGGCTGATGCAGATGAGGGTGAGAATCCAAAGTTGTTGTGGTGGTCCATTTCCCTACAGGGGATGGACTTTACGGTGGAACACCGCCCTGGTACAGAACACGCCAATGCTGATGGTCTGTCCAGATTTTTCTGCCTTAGTGAAGAGAACTCCCAAGGGGTTGGGTAGTTCTCCCCACATTTCAGCTGGAGAGGACACGTGTTAGACCTGGTACCATTGGCGTGAGTCTCCCTTCCATTTTTTTCTGATAGCCTCCTCTGTTTTTGATATGTTTGCTGGTTTTAGATGCTTTGGGCACTGTGCCACTGCTATTCAGTGCCACAGTGCAAGTGCTCCCTATGTTAAATTGATGTATTGATTAGTGACTCCATGATTGGATCATTTGATTTACTTGTCAGACCCTAGTATAGTGCACCAGGTGTGCCCAGGGCCTGTAAATCAAATGCTGCTGGTGGGCTTGCAGCACTGGTTGTGCCACCCACAGAAGCAGCTTGTAAAGTGTGTCTCAGGCCTGCCATTGCAGAGCCTGTGCGCAGTCTGTGACTGCCATGTCGACTTGGCAAGTGCACCCACTTGCCAGTCCCTAAACCTTCCCTTATCTTCATATCAGACACCCCTACGGTAGGCCCAAGGGCAGGGTGCATTGTAAGTATAAGGTAGGACATGCCCTGGTGTGTGTGCATGTCCTAATAGTGAATTACAGCCATTTTCGTTTTTCACTATTGCAAGGCTACCTGTTCCCCATAGGCCAGAATGGGCAGTTTTGATTATTACATCTTATAATCCTAACTGACCCAGGGAACATGGTAGAAAAAAAGAATTTAGTATGCCTGAACTCAGAATGATAAAATACATCTTTTAGTGAAGTTGGTTTTAACATTCTGTGTTTGAAAATACCACTTTTAGAAAGTGGTTATTTTCTTGCCTAACTATCCAAGCCTGCCTCTGCTAGGTTGTGTATTGTGTGTCTGGTTTTGTGAGTGACAGGGGCTGGGGGATTCCAGGAGACAGGGTGAGTCAGCACAGGGCTGAATAGAGAGATCTGCATGTAGATGGGTGGGAGGAGGTGCACCTGGGACCTGAATAGGGCTGTGCCTTCCCTCCACAATGCTGGCTCCAACTCCTGTGGTGTGTCTGATGTCCCTGGCCTACACGGTGAAAGGAAAGAAGGAGTCTTGTCAACAAAGTGCTCCAGGACTGACAAGAACTGGTTTGGACTAGGCACAGGCCCCTCTGCCTTCAGAGGACAAAGGATTTAGGGGTATAAATATTGGGGCCCTGACCCCAGAACTTGAGATCACTTCTGGAACAACAAGACAAACCTCTGCCAAGGAGAAGAACCAAAGGAAGCTGTAGGAGTTGGACTGCCCCCCTGCCAGTGTGCTGTGTTGCTGGGTTGGCCTACAGTGGTGTCTTCAGTGCCAAGGAGAGGAGAAAGGAATTGTGTGTGCATTTTCATCATCTTGCAGAATATTATTCCAAGGGCTTGATTTGAACTTGCCTCCTGACCGAAGTCTCAGTGATACCAGACTTCACCCCCTTCTGTTTGCCTGCATCTGGAACTTGCTGTTCTGGTGCTACAGAAGGAATTTGCAACACCGACGCCGGCGAGCGACGCCGTCTCCTGCATCGAAGCCGTGAGCGCTGCTCCGACTTGCAACGAAGACCCGACGCTGACCGCCGTGCCACATCGACGCCAGCGAGCGACATCGTAAGCCTGCCATAGCCGTGAGCGCTGCTCCGACTTACAACGCCGGCCCGACGCCTGCTGCTGTGCCGCATCGACTCCGAGGCCGACATCATCGCGGAGCCGATCGTCGACGTGGGTGGTCAAGAATTCATCGACATCGTGACATCGTACGGAACCGTGGCTTCGGCGCCATCATGACGTCACCTCCTCTCCGGTCCGGAACCGACACCTCCCCTGCCTGCGCAAGCATCCAGGTCCCGACGCATCATCTCCTCCGAAGCAAGGAACCGACGTCGCACCTCCCCGACAACGAGAGCTGTCTTTGTTTTCGCTTTTCCAAGGTACTGTTCTTTGGGGGTCTGTTTTGACTATGGGCCCGACGCCGCGCACCTCGCGGTCGGCGCCGTACTTTGGGATTTCTTTGACCTCGACGTCGTGATAACTCCAGTTGGGCTTATTTGTTGCTAAAGACTGCTTTTAAGTGAAGAACCTATTTTTTTAAACCATTTCTACCATCCTGAAGTATTATTGATTACAGTATTGTGAATTTTTGTCGTTTGTGGTCTTGTGATAAATCTATATAAAGTATACTTATTTTTATAAAACCTGTGTGGTGTCCATCTGTAGTGTTTTCACTGTATTACTGTATGTGTTCACAAATGCTTAACACACTGCCTCTGAGATAAGCCTGTCTGCTCGTGGCAAGCTACCTAGGGGGTGAGCAGGGGTTATCCAGTAGTGTAATCCCCTTTCCCTGACTTAGAAGCAAGGGTCCCTATTTGGTCAAAGGTGCATACCATTGCCAACTAGAGACCCCCAGTTCTAACATTGGTGGTCAGCGGTGAGGATTCTGGACTTGCATTTGTGACTCATATACAGTGATTGGTGTACACTACTAGTGAGTGCAGACCAAACGCAACCACATACATTTTTGGTAGAATTTGTTTTTTCCTTGGACTGTTATTTTTCTGAGAACTGCCAATTCTTATTGCCATGAGTCCACCAGCATCTATTGCCTCTATGGATCCAGAGTTTGAGGAAGAGAGGTTGGATACCTATAATGCCAAACAGCTGAAAGCCTTCTGTAGAAAATTTAAAGTTGCTATTCCAGGCCTCACTAAAAAGGATGAGTTCCACAAGGCGCTGAGGGCCTGGGTGGAAGCAAGAAATGCATCTGAAAATGTGGAGCACCCGGTGGAGGAGGTGGAAGGGCAGCTAGATGGGCCCCTGGGCCCAAGGGGAGAAAGTACCTACCCCGCCAGGCAGCAGTGTTTCTTCCAAAGACCTGTCCCCAGGAGAACTGGAGGATAGGGAGAGAAATAGGGCACACAAGCTGGAGATGGCTAGGCTCAAAATGGAGGGTCAAAAGGACCTAGAGAATAAGAAGCTGGAGTTTGAAATTAAAAAGTTATCCTTGGAGAGAGAGAGAGAGAATGAGATTAGAGCATGAGAGAATGTTGAGGGAGTTAGAGATCAAAGCGCAGGGCTTAGAAATCAATCCCTCTGGTGGCAGCGCACCATCTGTGCCTTCAGAAGGCAGGGTATATATTCCCAAGGATGTCATCAAAGATTTCCATAAGCATGAAGATATTGGGCAGTGGTTTGCAGCCTATGAGATAGCAATGTTGGCCCACCGGGTCCCTGAGAAGGATTGGGGAGCTGGGTTGTGGGGCCGCTTTGTGAGTGAGGGGAGGGATGCTTTGTTAGACCTACCCAGTGAGAATAGGATGTCTTATGCCCATATGAAGGAAGCCCCGATGACAAGGTATGGTTTGACCCCAGAAGTCTATAGACAGAGGTTTAGGAGTTGCAAGAAGCTGGAGGGAACCACCTGGGTAGAATATGTATCTTTCTTCTGCAGAGCCATGGATGGTTGGGTGAAGGGTAGCAAAGTGGATACTTTTGAAGCGCTCTATGATTTGTTTGCATGGGAGCACTTGTCTGCTAATTGTTTTCCAGAGCTACGCCAGCACCTTATTGATAGCAAGCTAACTAACCCTAGGAAGCTTGCTGAGGAGGCGGACCGCTGGGTCAGTACCAGGGTCCACAAGGGTCATGTGGGACATTCTGCCAAAGGTGGGCAGGGTCCCCAGCAGAAGAGTGGGGGGGACAAGGGTAAACAGAGGGAGTTCCAGAAAGGGCCCCAAAGTAATCCCCAAGGGAACCAAGGGAAGGGTTCCCAGCCTCCCCCTGAGAAGAAGCCAGAGGCCCGACAGGTAGACCTGTTCAGAGGGGCCCCTTCAAGTGCATTACGTGTGGTCAAGTGGGCCACCATTGGTTTGATGCACAGTGTCCCATGAGGGACTCCAAAGCACCACCGCATGCACCACCCCGACAGTTGGTGAGTGTAGCCTTGGGAGGGGAGGAGATGGGTGCCCCAGGTGGGTGGGGTCCCTCAGAAATGTCCCTTGTCCCACTAGGAGACTTTGAGATGGTCCCTGAGACCCAGCTGCCTGATAACACTAAGAAGTACAGGCAGTGGGTGACCATCAATGGCCATAGGGTGGAGGCTCTGAAGGACACCGGGGCTAGTGTGACAGCTGTCAATTGCCGGTTGGTGTCCAAGGAGCAGGTTATCCCTCATGCATTCTTCCCTGTAGTTGCAGCGGACAACTCGCAGAGCCAGTGTAAGGTGGCTCAAGTTCCCTTTGCGTGGAGGGGGGTCTCAGGTACTCTCCAAGTTGCTGTGAGGCCAGCCATGCCTGTGGATTGTCTGTTAGGCAATGATTTAGAGAGCTCCCCTTGGGCTAAGGTGGAGAAGAAGTCTCATTTGGAGATGTTGGGTCTGCCTGAGTAGGCGTGTGTGACCACTCGGTCTATGGCAGCCAGTAAGGGTGTTGAAGCGGTTCTGGAGCCTGAAAATATGGCCCAGACCCCTGCCTTAGATAGAAGAGGTGGGGGGCATGGGAAACCGGTCCCCCTAGTTCCCACGATCCAGGAGGAGGCAGACCTTGAGGGGGATGCCCTGGAACCTACAGGGGAACAAGTGGCCGAACTGGGGGACCTGCCTGAGCTGACCCATTGGCAGCAGGAAGGAGGCCCCTCCAGGGAGGAATTTTGTGAGGAGCAAAGGAAGTGCCCTTCTCTTGAGGGTCTGCGGCGACAGGCCACAGCCCAGGCAGCAGGTGATCAGTCTGGATCACATTGGATTTACTGGGAGAACGACCTCCTGTATAGCGAGCCTAAGGTTGCTGAGACTGGGTCAGCCCGTGTGCTGGTGGTACCCCAGCGCTTCAGAGCCTTCCTACTGGGTTTGGCTCATGACGTACCTTTAGCTGGACATCTGGGGCAGGACAAGACCTTTGAACGGCTTCTCACCCACTTTCATTGGCCCCAGATGCGGAAGAGTTCAGACGCTCATTGTAGGACATGTCAAACTTGCCAGGCAAGTGGGAAAAGTGGAAGGAAGCAAAAGGCTCCTCTCCAACCTTTCCCTGTAGTCAGTACCCCCTTTGAACGGGTGGGCATTGACATTGTGGGGCCACTGGACCCCAAGACAGCCATGGGCAACAGGTTTATCCTGGTCTTGGTGGACCATGCTACCCGGTACCCGGAAGCCATCCCGCTCAGGACAGTGACGGCCCCCGTGGTGGGACGTGCACTGATGGGGATTTTCTCCCGTGTGGGGTTCCCCAGAGAGGTGGTGTCAGACCGTGATACAAACTTCATATGCAACTATATGAAGTCCCTGCGGAAGGAGTGCGGTGTTACTTATAAGTTCACTACTGCTTACCACCCCCAAGGTAATGGGCTGGTTGAGAGATTCAACCGGACCCTCAAAGGCATGATAATGGGTCTTGAAGAACCTATGAGGCATAAATGGGACGTCCTCTTGCCATGCCTCCTGTTTGCTTACCGTGA
Organism: Calotriton arnoldi; assembly: GCA_963921515.1. Lineage (NCBI taxonomy): Eukaryota > Metazoa > Chordata > Amphibia > Caudata > Salamandridae > Calotriton > Calotriton arnoldi. The sequence continues at coordinate 51,592 of CAWUFW010016734.1, forward strand.
GGTGCCCCAGAAGTCCTTAGGGTTCAGTCCCTTTGAACTGCTCTATGGTCACCCGGTAAGAGTACCTTTGAGTCTGGTCAAGGAAGGCTGGGAGCAATCTCCCAGGAAACCTCCCCAGGATGTATACAGTTACATGCTGGCCTTCAGGAACCAGACCAGGCGATTCAGGCAACTCGCTGAGGCGAATCTGGAAGCCAGCCAGGAAGAGATGAAGCGGTGGTACGATCAGAATGCCACTCTGATTGAGCTTCAACCTGGACAGAAAGTTTGGGTCATGGCCCCTGTAGAGCCTTGTGCGCTTCAGGACAGGTGGACCGGACCATTTGAGGTGGTGGAGCGCAAGAGTGATGTCACCTACCTGGTGAACTTGTGGTCTCCAAGGAACCCTTTGCGGGTCCTGCATGTTAACCGCCTGAAGCCCCACTTAGAAAGGTCCGAAGTGGGCATGCTCCTAGCGACAGATGATGGAATGGAGGAGGAGACTGAGCCTCTTCCTGACCTCCTGTCTGCAACAGAGCAAGATGGGTCAGTGGATGGTGTCAGCCTCTCTGCCACACTGACCCCTGATCAGCAGCAAGATTGTTGCCAACTGTTGGGACAATTCTCTGATTTGTTTTCCCTGATTCCTGGTGTCACTGAGTGGTGCGTCCATGATGTGGACACTGGGGACAGTCCTCCTGTGAAGCACAAGGCTTACAGAGTGACTGACAAGGTCAGAGCTTACATCAAGGAGGAGGCACCTGGTGCCACACCCGAACTCTGGTTCTGTGTGGGCTACCGAGGACTCAATTCAGTCACCAGGACTGACGCGCACCCCATCCCCAGAGCTGATGAGCTCATTGATCGGTTAGGGGCTGCACGGTACCTCAGCACGTTTGATTTGACGTCTGGGTACTGGCAGATCGCCTTAACTGATGGGGCCAAAGAGAGGTCAGCATTCTCAACACCAGATGGGCACTACCAATTCCGGGTTATGCCCTTTGGGATGAAGAATGCCCCTGCCACCTTTCAGAGGTTGGTCAACCAGGTGTTGGTTGGACTGGAGGATTTCAGTGCCGCCTACCTGGATGACACTGCAGTGTTCAGCCCCAGTTGGGAAGAACATCTGCGCCACCTCTGGGAAGTGTTGATGGCACTACGAAAGGCAGGCCTCACAATCAAGGCAAGTAAGTTCCAGATCGGGCAGGGTTCCGTGGTGTACTTGGGACATCAGGTGGGGAGCGGCCAGGTGGCGCCCCTACAACCCAAGATTGATACCATCCTGGCATGGGAACCCCCAAACACTCAGACACAGGTGAGAGCCTTTTTAGGACACACGGGGTACTACAGGAGGTTTGTCAAGGGGTATGGCAACATTGTTGCTCCCTTGACTGAGCTGACTTACAGGAAGCAGCCCAAGAAAGTGAACTGGACTGACACCTGTCAGAAAGCTTTTGACGCCCTAAAGACTGCCATGTGTACAGCACCCGTGCTTCAGGCGCCCAACTTCTCAAAGGAATTAATTGTTCAAACAGACGCTTCAGAGCATGGTGTGGGGGCTGTTCTATCACAGATTAATGAGGATGGCCTAGACCAACCTGTAGCCTTCATCAGTAGGAGGTTACTTCCACGGGAACAGCGGTGGAGTGCAATTGAGCGTGAGGCATTTGCTGTGGTATGGGCACTGAAGAAGTTGAGACCATACCTGTTTGGGACTCACTTCCGGGTTCAGACAGACCACAGGCCCCTCAGATGGCTGATGCAGATGAGGGGTGAGAATCCAAAGTTGTTGTGGTGGTCCATTTCCCTACAGGGGATGGACTTTACGGTGGAACACCGCCCTGGTACAGAACACACCAATGCTGATGGTCTGTCCAGATTTTTCCGCCTTAGTGAAGAGAACTCCCAAGGGGTTGGGTAGTTCTCCCCACATTTCAGCTGGAGAGGACACGTGTTAGACCTGGTACCATTGGCGTGAGTCTCCCTTCCATTTTTTTCTGATGGCCTCCTCTGTTTTTGATATGTTTGCTGGTTTTAGATGCTTTGGGCACTGTGCCACTGCTATTCAGTGCCACAGTGCAAGTGCTCCCTATGTTAAATTGATGTATTGATTAGTGGCTCCATGATTGGATCATTTGATTTACTTGTCAGACCCTAGTATAGTGCACCAGGTGTGCCCAGGGCCTGTAAATCAAATGCTGCTGGTGGGTTTGCAGCACTGGTTGTCCCACCCACAGAAGCAGCTTGTAAAGTGTGTCTCAGGCCTGCCATTGCAGAGCCTGTGCGCAGTCTGTGACTGCCATGTCGACTTGGCAAGTGCACCCACTTGCCAGTCCCTAAACCTTCATATCAGACACCCCTACGGTAGGCCCAAAGGCAGGGTGCATTGTAAGTATAAGGTAGGACATGCCCTGGTGTGTGTGGCATGTCCTAATAGTGAATTACAGCCATTTTCGTTTTTCACTATTGCAAGGCTACCTGTTCCCATAGGCCAGAATGGGCAGTTTTGATTATTACATCTTATAATCCTAACTGACCCAGGGAACATGGTAGAAAAACGAATTTAGTATGACTGAACTCAGAATGATAAAATACATCTTTTAGTGAAGTTGGTTTTAACATTCTGTGTTTGAAAATACCACTTTTAGAAAGTGGGTATTTTCTTGCCTAACTATCCAAGCCTGCCTCTGCTAGGTTGTGTATTGTGTGTCTGGTTTTGTGAGTGACAGGGGCTGGGGGATTCCAGGAGACAGGGTGAGTCAGCACAGGGCTGAATAGAGAGATCTGCATGTAGATGGGTGGGAGGAGTTGCACCTGGGACCTGAATAGGGCTGTGCCTTCCCTCCACAATGCTGGCTCCACCTCCTGTGGTGTGTCTGATGTCCCTGGCCTACACGGTGAAAGGAAAGAAGGAGTCTTGTCAACAAAGTGCTCCAGGACTGACAAGAACTGGTTTGGACTAGGCACAGGCCCCTCTGCCTTCAGAGGACAAAGGATTTAGGGGTATAAATATTGGGGCCCTGACCCCAGAACTTGAGATCACTTCTGGAACAACAAGACGAACCTCTGCCAAGGAGAAGAACCAAAGGAAGCTGTAGGAGTTGGACTGCCCCCCTGCCAGTGTGCTGTGTTGCTGAGTTGGCCTACAGTGGTGTCTTCAGGGCCAAGGAGAGGAGAAAGGAACTGTGTGTGTACTTTCATCATCTTTCAGAATATTACTCCAAAGGCTTGATTTGAGCTTGCCTCCTGACCGAAGTCTCAGGGATACCAGACTTCACCCCCTTCTGTTTGCCTGCATCTGGAACTTGCTGTTCTGGTGCTACAGAAGGAATTTGCAACACAGACACCGGCGAGCGACGCCGTCTCCTGCATCGAAGCCGTCAGCGCTGCTCCGACTTGCAACGAAGACCCGACGCCGACCGCCGTGCCACATCGACGCCAGCGAGCGACATCGTAGGCCTGCCATAGCCGTGAGCGCTGCTCCGACTTACGACGCAGGCCCGACGCCTGCTGCTGTGCCGCATCGACTCTGAGGCCGACATCATCGCGGAGCCGATCGTCAACGTGGGTGGTCAAGAATTCATCGACATCGTGACATCGTACGGAACCGTGGCTTCGGCGCCATCGTGACGTCACCTCCACTCCGGTCCAGAACCGACGCCTCCCCTGCCTGCGCAAGCATCCAGGTCCCGACGCATCATCTCCTCCGAAGCAAGGAACCGACGCCGCAATGCGCCAACGACGCCGCACCTCCCCGATGCCGTGAGCTGTCTTTGTTTTCTCTTTTCCAAGGTACTGTTCTTTGTGGGTCTGTTTTGACTCCGGGCCCGACTCCGCGCACCTCGCGGTCCGCGCCGTACTTTGGGATTTCTTTGACCTCGACGTCGTGATAACTCCAGTTGGGGTTATTTGTTGCTAAAGACTGCTTTTAAGTGAAGAACCTATTTTTTTAAACCATTTCTACCGTCCTGAAGTATTATTGATTACAGTATTGTGGATTTTTGTCGTTTGTGGTCTTGTGATAAATCTATATAAAGTATACTTATTTCTATAAAACCTGTGTGGTGTCCATCTGTAGTGTTTTCACTGTATTACTGTATGTGTTCACAAATGCTTAACACACTGCCTCTGAGATAAGCCTGTCTGCTCGTGCCAAGCTACCAAGGGGGTGAGCAGGGGTTATCCAGTAGTGTAATCCCCTTTCCCTGACTTAGAAGCAAGGGTCCCTATTTGGTCAAAGGTGCATACCATTGCCAACTAGAGACCCCCAGTTCTAACACCCCCTTTCTCCACCACTCTGCAAACACGCCTCCTGGTGCGTTCTGGGTTGGGGATTAAGTCCCCTTGAATCCTGAGGGTCCCTGGGGGCCAACTAGCCCACGAGGTACCTCCAGTAAGCCCCAGATATATATACACAAAAAAACGAAGGTTACAGGGACTTTAATGTTAGGCTCAGATTTCACACACACAAAACCAGAGAAATTCAGCAGTTATAGTTAGCTGAGCTAACTATAACTCACACCCCGCAATGCACTGCTTATAACCTCACATATAAAATCACTCATGGCATGGTCAGTGACAACACTGATGATATCAAAAATGACATCACTGATGACATCATCCTGTGTCTGTGAGCGTTTTTAAAAATGTTTATGAGGGTTAAATATATATACACCAAGGTGTATTGAGGAATCAGTGGGTGTATTATTGCCTGTATGTATGATTTAGTGGGTGTATGACTGACTGCATAAGTGAGTGATTAGGTGGCTCAGTGAACGTATGGGTGAGTGACTTGTTGTGTGAATCTCTGTATCGGCTTGTCAGTTGGTGGCTAAGTGGTTGTAAAGGTGTGTGAGTGATTACATGATTTTCTGTGTGGGTGGGTGAGGGTATGTGTGACTGCCTGTATGGATGAGTGAGTGGGTGATTCAGTGGCTCTGTTGGTTACTGAGGGTATATGGGTGAGTGTGTGTATGGCTGTGTCAGTGAGTAAATGGATGTGTCAGTGGTAATTGAGTGAGTAAGTGCATATCCCTTCTGCTTTCTGCACCTCCCTTCTTTCTACACCTCTCTTGCATCTTTCTGGACCTCTCTTGCTTCTTTATTTTGCACCTCTCTTGCCTCTTTCTGTACATCTGTCGCTTCTTTCTGCATTTCTCTTCCCTCTTTCTGCACCTCTCTTTCCACTTTCTACACTTCTCTTGCCTGTTTCTGCACTTCCCTTGCCTCTTTATGCACCTCACTTATTTCTTTCTGCAGTTTCCTTGCTTCCTTCTGCATCTCTCTTGCTTCTTTCTGCACACCATTTGCCTCTTTCTGCACCTATGTTGTTCTTTCTGCACTTCTCTTGTTTCTTTCTGCACCTCTCTTTCCTCTTTCTGCACCCCTCTTCCCTCTTACTGCACCTCTGTTTCCTGTTTCTGTACCTCTCTTGCCTCTTTCTGCACTTCTCCTGCCTATTTCTGTAGCTCTCTTGCCTCGTTCTGCCCCACTGTTACCACTTTCTGCACCTCACTTGCTTCTTTCTACACCCCTCTTGCCTCCTGCTGCACTCCCCTTTCATCTTTATGTACCTCTCTTGCCTCTTTCAGCACCACTGTTCCCTCTTTCTGCACCTCTCCTGCCTGTTATGCACTCTCTTGCCTCTTTCTGCACTTCTCTTGCCTCTTTCTGCGCATCTGTTTCTTCTTTCTGCACCCCACCCCTGTTCCCTCTTTCTGCACCTCTCCTGCCTTTTTCTGTAGTTCTCTTGCCTATTTCTGCAGCTCTGTTTCTTCTTTCTGCACTTCTCTTCTCTCTTTCTGCACCCCTCTTGCCTCTTTCTGCAGCTCACTTGCCTCTTTCTACACCTCTCTTGTCTATTTCTGCACCTGTCTTGCCTCTTTTTGCATCTCACTTGCCTCTTTCTGCACTTCTCATCCTTTTTCTGCACCTTTCTTGTTTGTTTCTGCAACTCTCTTGTCTGTTTCATCACTTCTCTTGCCTCTTTCTGCACTTCTCTTGCTTCTTTCTGCAACTCTCTTGCTTCTTTCTGCACCCCTGTTGCCTCTTTCTGTACTCGTCTTCCTTCTTTCTGCACATCTCTTGTCTCTTTGTGCACCTCTCTTGTCTTTTTGTGCACCTGCCTTTTTCTGCAAATCTTTTATCTCTTTCTGCACCTCACTTCTGCTTTCTGCACCTCCCTTCTTTCTGCACTTCTCTTGCTTCTTTCTGCACCTCTCTTGATTTTTTCTTCTACACCTCTCTTGCCTCTTTCTGCACCTCTGTTGCTTTTTTCTGTATTTCTCTTACCTCTTTCTGCACCCTCTTCCCTCTTTCTGCACCTCTCTTGCTACTTTCTGCACCTCTCTTGCCTGTTTCTGCACTGCTCTTCCCTCTTTCTGCACCTCACTTGCCTCTTTATGTGCATCTGTTGCTTCTTTCTGCACCCCTGTTCCCTCTTTCTGCACCTCTCCTGACTTTTTCTGTAGTTCTCTTGCCTATTTCTGCAGCTCTGTTGCTTCTTTCTGCACTTCTCTTCCCTCTTTCTGCACCCCTCTTGCCTCTTTCTGCAGCTCACTTGCCTCTTTCTGCACTTCTCTTGCCTATTTCTGCACCTGTCCACATTTTCTATGATACGTTTTAAAATGATATAACATGAACGTCGTCCCTCTGGTTCTAATCATTCCACTTTATTTTGTGGAAATAGTTTAAGCAAGTTAAATACCAGCATAATTTTTAAAATAAGGTTGGATGACAATTCTTAGTTTGATGAGTGTTTGGTAGTTATGTTGTTAAAATAAAGTTGTACCAATATGTTACCAAACAGCTGAACTCAAACCTTGTGTAAAATATGTCTCTATATCTGTTTTAGACTTTGTCATTTGTATTTGTGACCACTGATGTCATTGCGACCTCCGGTGTTGCTGTGAAGAAGGAAAATGCATTTTTGATTTAGTTCAACAGATGAATACAGAGGGGTAAATAGCTACACTGAAACCTTATTCAAAATATGTCTATACATGTGTTTTACACTTTGTTAAAAAACCTGGTATTCGCAGTGTAACCTTGGCAATGGCACTCATAGAATTATACAGGCACTACCTGTGCAAGCATCATGAATGTTCTTTCTCCACCACTCTGCAAACGAGCTTCCTGGTATAGTACTAGCTGGGGGATAAAGTCCCCTTGGCTATTGAGGGTATTTGGGGAACAACTATCCCTCTTGTTACCTCCAGTAAGTTCCACATAGTCAGTTTGCTAAGAGGTCTTTGAAGGCCCACCTCCTTTCTGTACCACTCTGCAAACGCGTCTCCCGACACACTACTAGTTGGGGATTATCATTGTCTTCAATGCTAAAGGACCTTGGGGACCAAGAAGCCCTCATGGAACTTTCTGTAAGTAATACTCCGCGGGATTCCTGAGAGCTGGAATGAGGCCCGGCCCTTTCCACACCATTCTGCAAACACCTTTGCTACTTGAAAAACATGGAAATTCACGGAAAAAAACAAAGTTTACAGGTAAGTTATAGTTCGGAATTAGCATTAAAAAAACCTTAGAAATTACCACAAAAAAAAACAAAGATTACAGGGCTGTTATAGTCAGGAAATAGGATTAAAAAACATTAGATATTCACAAAAAAAAAACAAAGGTTATAGGGACGTTATAGCTAGACTCAAATTTCACACGCACAAAACAATAGAAATTCAGCACTTACAGTTAGCTAACTATAACTCACGCCCCCACAATGGACTGCTTATGACTTCACATAATACAACATTCATGACATGGACAGTGGCATCACTGATGACATCTCAAATTACATCACTGATAACATCACTGAAGACATCATCCACAGAAACTCTGATATACCCACTTACACCCCAAAGTAACCTTTCATTCACCCACTCCAACTTCCACACTAGCATTATCAAAATCAATGACATACCCATACCCATAATAACACACACACTTACAGATCCACAGTACTGCACACACATCTATACAGTCACCCATACAGCCACACATACACCAACTTACTCACGAATGCTCACTAATACAGCTACTGATATATCCACTCATACACCTTTACAGCCACTCACACATAGTAAGTCACTCATAGATTTACTCACACACCTACTCACTCACCTATAGAGTCAATCACACAGGAATATAATCACCTATATAGTTATACACACACTCACTCAGTTATTCATACAGATACTAACACATTCTCACTCACTTATACAGTCACTGACACAAGTACACACTCACCCATACGGCCACTATTGCAATCACTAAATCATACATACACTCACTCATCTACTCCAACACTCATCTATATGGCCTTTCCCATATGCAGTTACTCTCGATCAAGCAGAAGGAAGCTGTAGGACCACCTACATCAGTGGCAGCAGCAACAATTCCCAGCCAGAATGTCCCTTCAGAGATGCAAACTAATAAAATAGATATGGCTCCAGAGTTTTCAAGAATGGCCACGTATTGCATGGACTGTAGTGTTGTTATAAGAGCTGCTGAGAAGTGTGTTACAGCTATTCACAATGCTGCCAATTATCATACAGGGTAATTGTTTCCCCCTTTTATATTTTTTTCACATTTCATAAGAGGAGTTCATAGTGAGCAGCAAGAAGGCAACATAAAGCTGAAGGACCCTTGTTGGACTTGGCCCTTTTTGGCTAAAGTTCCCTAAACTTTTTGCCTTCCCCCTAGACCTTTTTTCTGACATGGTGTTGCCAACTTAGATGCTTTGGGCACTTTGCCACTGCTGATCAGTGTCAAAGTGCAAGTGCTCCCTGTATGAGTACCATTGAGTTGGGTAACAATAAACATCTGTTATTCAGCGCCAAGATGCCCCGTTGCTGGGTGAACGTGCGCTTTACAAATACACATGTTATGTTATGTTATAAAGAGTAATGGTAATTGGTTGTCCATAATTGGTATGTTTGCCTTACTAGTAAAGTCCCTAGTGTGCCAGGGCTGGTAATGCAAATGCTACTAGTGGGCCTGCAGCACTAATTGTGCCACCCACACAAGTAGCCCGAAAGAGAGATCTCAGGCCTGCTACTGCAGTGCCTGCGCACAGTTTGTTAAACTGCCTTGTTGTCCTGACAAGTGCACCCACTTGCCAGGCCTTACCCTTCCCTTCCCTTTCTATGCACATCAGACACCCCTATGGTAGGTCCAAGGTTGCCCCCTGGGCAGGGTGCAGTGTATGTGAAAGGTAGGACATGTACTGAGGTGTGTACCATGTCCTGACAGTGAAATACTCTCCATTTCCTTTTTCACTATTGAAAGGCCATCTTGCCCATAGGACAGAATGGGGAGGCTGTGTAATATGTTTCCTGCCTATCTTCCCATAGGCTTAAGATGGAGGGGTGAAGTTTAGTGTGCCTGAACTCACAATTTAATAACACATATTTTTGTGAAGGTGGTTTTTGCATTGTGTGTTTAGAAACCACACTTTTAGAAGTGGCTGGTTTTTGTGTTCTAACAATTCTGTGTGTCTCTGCCTGGTTGTGGATTGACTGTCTGGATTTGAAAGTGATAGGATCTGGGGAATGTCTTGACCCAGGGGAGGAGGTGAGACAGCAACAGGCTGACCTGCATCTGGAGCGTAGGGGGGAGGAGTAGCCCCTGGAGGTGAAGAGGCCTGGGCTGTCACCATAAAACAATGGCTCCATCTCCTGCTGAGTGATTGAAGATCCAGACCCCCACTATCAAAGGGAATAGGTGTCACTGGAAGGGAGACACCCAGAACTGGTTTGGACAGGGGTCAGTGCCCCCCTGAACACAAAGACTTCAAAGACATTTAGGGGTATAACTATGAGAACTGAAGCCCCTGAACTTAGGACTGATCAAGACTGTAAAGGATTGAAACTACTTTGTGGTCAAGAGGAACCTCTGCCAAGGAAGAAACAACTGAAGAGACTGAAGGAAAGGACTGACCCTTGCTGTGTGTTCTGGGGCTGGCCTGCAGTTTGCTGATTTAACCAAGGAGAGGCTAAGGGACTTTGCTGTGTGCTGTGTCCCCCTGCTTGAAAGGACTTTGCTGTGTGCTGTGTCCTGAAGTAACTTGTCCCCAAGGGCCCGAGGAGAGCTGGCTCCCTGTTGTGGAAACTCAGGAACACAAAAGTTTCCAAAGGAGTGTCTCAGCGACGCTGTGTGCGTGTGCTTTTTGCAGCCTGAGACCTTCATAAGAACTGCCCCGTGATTGTGTGCACCCGGAGTCCAAGTGAGTCTCAGCGACGCTGTGTGCGTGAGCTTCGTGCAGCCTGAGACCCTCGTGAGGATTTCCCTGTGATCGTGGGCACCTGGAATCTAAGTGAGTCTCAGCGACATTGTGTGCGTGTGCTTCATGCAGCCTGAGACCTTCGTGAGGATTGTCCTGTGACCGTGTACACCCGAAGCGCAAGTGAGTCTTAGTGATGCTGGGTGCGTGTGCTTCGTGCAGCCTGAGACCTTCGTGAGGATTGCCCTGTGATAGTGTACACCCGAAGCTTAAGTGAGTCTCAGCGACGCTGTGTGTGTGAGCCCTGTTGCAGCCTGAGACCTTCGTCATTGCCATCGGCTCGACCGGCATCCCCAGAGGAGCTGTGCCGCTGGCCCGAGCCTGCCGTTGCCAAGGAGAGACCTTGAACCATCACTTCGGGGGTCCGTGTTCCACTGCCCGAGATCAACGAAGTCGCCCCGGAGGCCCAAGCCACGAATAGAGGAGAGGAGAGCGAGATCGCACCCCCCAGGTAACGCTCAGCGAGCGTGAGTGTCTCGCTGCCTGGGGCTGGGTGCGGTCTCGGAGAGAGACGCTCTCGGCCTTTCCCATCCTGTCAGCACGAGCCCCCGCTCAAGTTAGTATCGCGGCCCGTACTTGCCGAGGAGTGGCAGTACCGGGGCCGGAGTGTGGAGCTGCACTTTGTTTTACACCAGACCCGTGTTGGGGGCATATTTTGGCAGTAGCTGACCGCGAGTCAGCACGAGTGGAATAGAGTCCGTCCAGAGCACCGTGAACAGTGCTGGAGTACATTATTTTTGCATTACACATTGCATTATTTTTGCATTACAAACTGTCTGATTGTTGCATTACGCATTGCATTATTTTTGCATTACGAACTGCCTGATTGTTGCATTACGCATTGCATTATTTTTGCATTACGAACTGCCTGATTGTTGCATTACGCATTGCATTATTATTGCATTACGAACTGCCTGATTGTTGCATAACTGTGAGAAGTTGGCCTGGCATATGCTGTCCACTAATTATAGTGGGCACCTTGCACCAGTCCAAATCGACTCTTATGGTAGGTAGGTTAAAGACAACCTTATTGAAAGCTATCCTAGTGGTAGCTGTGGAGAGCAGCCTTCAGGCTAAGTCTTGAAGGAATGTAAAGCAGCTTGTTTTACCAGTCTATAATCTCTTGAGTGATCAAATGAAAGAGCACCACACCAGGTATATATTCAAAATATATGTATTTATTACTAAACACACCCCTCTAGTCTCTTTATGAGGCTAGAGTTCGAAGTACATAGGTTATAAGATCTTAACTCACAGTAAAAGCACAAATACTCCGTTTGGGCCCTAGGGGCGTACCAAACCATATACCAATAAAGTGGTATGCGAACCATGACTGAACTAGACACTAGGCCTAGAGCCTCTAGAAGTGCTTGGACCACAAGGAACCACCCAAGGTAGTGACACAGGGGACCCACGGGAGACGCGTGCAGTGTAAATACACAACCGCGATACGCCGTTAACTTCTATGGAGAAAGTCGGGATCGGGAAAATAGAGGAAAGGGACACTTAAAGAGGACTAGGACAAAACCCTTGAGATCTAGGACTTTGAAGAGTCTCTACCCACGGGAGCACCGGAGTACTCGTGTTACCTCACCCAGGGAAGCCGGGTGCATAGGTGCCTTTCGGGGTCGGGTTTCGTCGTCGTTTCTAATGGCGATCTGCTGCAAAGTGCTGCTGGCGGCCAGGAGAAAAGTGTCCGGGTGGATCCAAGAGTGGATCGGAGTTCTGAGTGAACCTGAAAGCAGAGGGGACAGAGTCTGGGTCACTAGCCAGTGACCAGGAAGGCGATGGACAGATGCCCACCGATGTCGAGTGCTTCAGGTGCGTTGACAGTCGTCTCGTTTCTGCAGCCACGAGGTCCAGGAGGCGTTGTTGGCGACCAGGAGCAGGATTCGGGCTGGTACATGATGTCTGTCGAGTGCTGCGGTGTCGGCGACCGGATTGGACCCAACAAGCCTTGGCAACGGCAAGTCTCGATGTAGCTGAAGATCGTCGATGGTGCAGACCAGCAAGGTCTGGGGAACTCACCCAGCGAGGGTAAGTCAGGGCAGGCCTGGAGCAACCAGAGGAGCCCTTTGGTTTCTTTAGAAAGTCTTCTGGGGACCCACGAGCCGGCTGGCAAGGGATCGCGAAGACACCTCGGGCGGAATCACTCAACAGGGGCCCACGGTCACTCAGGACGGTGTAGGCCTCTGATCTTCAGAGGGATTCCTGCTGGAGGTTGGGACCACACGTGGTCCAAAGCACAGGTTCGTAGAACGTTGTGAAGGGGTTGCACTCGATAATAGTGCACGGTACCCAGGGGTCGCGGTTCCTCGTCACTCGTGGGGTCCACTTGCCTCAGCTTCGCTGGGGACTCACGATGGCCTTGGAGAAGTCAGGAAATCCACTTTTTGGGCTGCAGGGACTTCGGACTCCGGCGGGAGCGGCGTAGTTTGCGACCGTCGTTATCGTTTTTGGTGCCTGCCAAGCAGGGGAGTCACTCCTTGACCCCAAGGGAGATTCTTCAGTCCTCTAATCGTGATGTAGAGCGTCGAAGGTCCAGGATTCAGTTTCAAAGTTTAGTCCAGGGATATCTAAAGTCGCTGAGGCACTGGGTTCCCTACCTTTATTCTAGTAAAACAGGGGTTGGACTAACTCTATGACCCCACCTATGGGAGGGTCAAGGGAGGGGTGGCTACACCCACTTCCCTTTGTCCAGTTTCGTGCCAGAGCAGGGGCAGGTAGCCCCTGAGCTGGTTTGAACTGGCATATGCACAGAGGAGCCTTTTGCTCCCCCAGTGCAGGACTTCAAAGCACTCTAAGAGTGCACCCACCCAGCCCCAATACACATTATCCTGTCTGGGGAGGTGGTCACACCTCCCTGCAACAGGAAACCTATTGTCCAGGCCTCCCCTGCCGGAGTTTCGTCCAGCAGCAGGAGGCCAGACTTGTGTCTGTGGCAGCAGCATCCATTTTGTGATGCCAGGGCTTCAGAAAGAAGTTACCGGGTAAGCCAGAGTTAACATGTCTTTCCCTCTAGAAGGGTGGAATGCTACCCCCGCCGCCAGGATTGGCGGGGGGTAGTATTCCAAGATGTTTGACACCAAACACGACATGTTTAGGTGCAGCCATTCCAAAGTTAGCATTTTACCGCGAGGATATAATGCGCTTAAGAGTATATGGTCAGGCTGCACTACAAACAGCATCAGAGATGGTCTCCGAACGCTGCAGAGGGGCCCTGCTCATGCAGGGGCACCCTCTCACATAGGAACCATGCACTCTGCCTTTAGGATTGATAAGGCCTGCCTTAGGAGTGACTTATAGGTTTATATGTGTGTATGTATTTAGTGATATAGGTAACCTATATCACAGTAAGGGGTGCATGCACCACCTTACCCAGGCTGCAGTAGCAGACCTGTGGTGTCAGTTTGGATGGCCGTCCAGGAGTGGCACAATACGTGCTGCAGCCCCGGGTAGGCCTCTGAGGTACCTATGCCCTTGGTACATAGTATACCATATACTAGGGACTTATAAGGGCACTCCAGATTCCAATCAGAGATGTGCCTAAGGCACATGGAAACCATTTTACAGAGAAAGCAGATAGACTGGGGCCCTGAATAGCAGGATCCCAGTCCAACTAAGTCATAAACCAGCAAAACACCATAAAAAAAGTGGGGGCAACCATATAGTCAGATTCCACCTTCCTACATAACCCCCCCAAACGAAAGGAGATAAGGCTAACCTTGGCCAGTTGAGCCTTCATTGACTAAGTGGTCATATAAGGAAGCACCTGCACTAGCATGGTTGCCCCCTGTCTTATGGTCCACTAAGCAATCCCTCGCCCTAAGGGTATGAGAGGGTCTCCACCATGGGGAATCACTACCTGTGGTGTGCTTAGGTAAAGTACAAGGCTGGTGAGGTGTCTGAGTAGAGAAGTGAGGCCCTAGGAATGTTGGCCTCAGCTTCCTCAGATCACTGGTCACCATGTATGCCTGTCTTTCCATGACTGAGTTGCACTTTGCTCTAAGGGTCAACCTTTGGCTGCCTACAGCTGGGGGTTGGGTCCCTTTGGATGGACTACTGGAGGGACATGGCAGGTTTGGAACCTTCTGGTCCCAGGTTTGCCCTTGCCTACCAGAGTCCTTCTGGGGAGGTCCCTACATAAAGGTATGGGGGATCCCTCAGTGTGTAGAGGAATTTTCACCTGGCTAGGGCTACTAGCCTGGGTGCCCCTAATCTGCTGATGGGGGCTTCCTCTGGACAGGGGGCCCTGGGGGGTCCACTGACCTCCCTGACCTCTGCAGCCCTGGGCTGACTGAGGCAGGGTAGAGAGGGGCAGGTTACCTGCTCCAGACTGGGTACCACCTTGGAAGGGTCCTCTGCCATCAGGGGTGTGGCCAGGCCAGGCCTGACTACCTCTGTGGCAGTTCCTTCACTAGGGGTAGGGTCAGTTCCCTGAGGAGGCTGACCCTTACCTACTGTCTGGGGGAAGAAGACTTTTCTTCAACCCTTGTGCTCTCTTTTGGGGGAGAGTGGGCCATTCTTTCAGGCTCCATCTCTCCAAATTCTTGGGCTGGGGCTGTGGCCATCACAGCCCCACTAACCTTTACAGGGACGCCCAACATCCTAAGATGGGTTTGGTGTTCAACTTCAGCCCAGGCTGAAATTTCCAAATCATTGCCCATCAGGCAATCTACAGGTAAGGTGGGGGACACTGCCACTCTCTTTGGGCCTGTGACCCCCTCCCAGCT
The DNA here is from genome assembly GCA_963921515.1 of Calotriton arnoldi. Classification (NCBI taxonomy): domain Eukaryota; kingdom Metazoa; phylum Chordata; class Amphibia; order Caudata; family Salamandridae; genus Calotriton; species Calotriton arnoldi. The sequence goes on from CAWUFW010016734.1 coordinate 66,592, forward strand.
GAGATTGACTATGGCCATGGGGTGATCTGTTCTGACACCATCAATGTTGGTCACCTGGTATTTAAACTCAGGTAAAAGCTGGTGAGGGGGGACTAGTTTCCCTGCCACCATGGTGACACTAGCCCCTGTGTCCCTAAATGCCACAGCTTTCTGACCATTAATTATTGGCTCCAATCTGTACCTGCCCAATGCTATGGGACCCATGGTAAAGGTGGCAAATCCTATACCACCATCAGAGTCAGAGGAGTCTGTTGAGGGGTCCCTGTCTAAACTAGGGCCCACCTCTGTTCCTCTTGCAAAAGCACCCAACTTTTTGGGTGCACTACTCCCAACTGGAGGATTACTACTGGTAGTACCAGGAGGGGTGGTAGTAGTTGTGGGAGGAACATTTTCTTTATTGCCAATCCTGGGGCAACTGGGATCAGTTTTCCAGTGCCCAGGCTTTTTACAGACATGGCAATATGGTTTCTTTTCAGGAGAGGAAGGAGTTTGGGACCCACCCCCAGAAGAGGAATTTTGGGGCCCTGTAGGGGACTTATCCTTAGATTTATCCCCACCTTTCTCTTGGGACTTAGTAGAATCTTTCTTCTGGTCACCACCCTGATTTCTAGTTTTTACTCTGGTTCTGACCCATTTGTCTGCCTTCTTTCCCAATTCTTGGGGAGAGGTCAGATCAGAGTCCACCAGATACTGGTGCAAAAGCTGGTTTTGACAATTATTAAGGATCTGCTCCCTCATAATCAAATTGTACAATCCTAAAAAGTCATGCACTTTGTTGCCATGTATCCAACCTTCCAGAGCCTTTGTAGCACAATCTACAAAATCAACCCAGTCTTGAGTCTGAGCTTTTTGGGTGTCTCTGAACTTCAACCTATACTGTTCAGTGGTTAGGCCAAACCCATCTATCAGAGCACTCTTCAAGACTGTGTAATTGTCAGCATCCTCTTCTCTTACAGTGAGGAGCTTGTCTCTACCTTTGTCTGCAAAGGAGAGCCACAAGATTGCTGCCCACTGCCTCTGGGGGACCTTCTGAACTTTACAGGCCCTCTCCAGTGCAGTTATCCATTTGTGGATGTCATCCCCACTCTGGTAGGGAGGGACAATCTTGTTTAGGTTTCTATGGTCATAAGACCTGTCCCTATCTCTAGGGATATTGCTGCCACCATGGGACTCTAGTCCCAACTTTCTTCTCTCTCTAAGGAGATCTAGGGATTCTCTATCTAAAGCCAATTGCTTCTTCCTGATCTCTAGTTGAGTTTCCTCATACTGGACCAGTCTCTTTCTTCTCTCATGAGAGGATTCCCTCCTGTGAGAAGAAACAGAGCTCCCTATTGAGGTGCCAGAGTGGTTAGACTCCTGAGAAGGAGACCTAGACTTTCTGAGCACACTCATAATCCTTCCTGGGGGGACAAAGGTGTGGTTCTCTAGATCCTCATCTTCATCTTCCCCAGAAGGGATTGGGTTTTCCAGGTCAGGGTCATTGTCACCCTCCTGGTCAGTTTCAGAGGGGGGCTGGGGGTAGTAGTACCCCTGGCCCCTTCCTCATCTGCTGGCCCACCCTCTGCTCCTACCCCTTCAGTCTCTGAGGACTTACTAAGATCATAAGCCACCAACAACTCCTGGAGGTGTTGGGTGGTGGGACTTTGGCCTGTCCTTAATTTCCTCACGTTACACAAAGCTCTCAGTTCCAAGAATGGGAGTGTGTCATACTTGGAGGGGGAAGCTCAATGGCTTCCTGCAGGGCATCTTTGGATCCTGCTTTTAAAGACATTACTAGTGTGGTGTGGTGTATGCACTACCTACTCTAGTGTGGCCTACTAAACTCTCTTGAGTTGTAGAAAGGGTTGTGCTATCCCTTAACACACAACTCTAAGTTCAGTAGAACTTACTGATATTCTAAGCTTAAATTATATGTACCTTAGGTACCTTTAGTGGTTTTCAGTTGATCAATTCAATTGAGATTATCTGGTAAAACAATAGCAAGCTGGAATCCCACACGCTGCACACCAATGTGAGAAGTTGGCCTGGCATATGCTGTCCACTAATTATAGTGGGCACCTTGCACCAGTCCAAATCGACTCTTATGGTAGGTAGGTTAAAGACAACCTTATTGAAAGCTATCCTAGTGGTAGCTGTGGAGAGCAGCCTTCAGGCTAAGTCTTGAAGGAATGTAAAGCAGCTTGTTTTACCAGTCTATAATCTCTTGAGTGATCAAATGAAAGAGCACCACACCAGGTATATATTCAAAATATATGTATTTATTACTAAACACACCCCTCTAGTCTCTTTATGAGGCTAGAGTTCAAAGTACATAGGTTATAAGATCTTAACTCACAGTAATAGCACAAATACTCCGTTTGGGCCCTAGGGGCGTACCAAACCATATACCAATAAAGTGGTATGCGAACCACGACTGAACTAGACACTAGGCCTAGAGCCTCTAGAAGTGCTTGGACCACAAGGAACCACCCAAGGTAGTGACACAGGGGACCCACGGGAGACGCGTGCAGTGTAAATACACAACCGCGATACGCCGTTAACTTCTATGGAGAAAGTCGGGATCGGGAAAATAGAGGAAAGGGACACTTAAAAGAGGACTAGGACAAAACCTTTGAGATCTAGGACTTTGAAGAGTCTCTACCCACGGGAGCACCGGAGTACTCGTGTTACCTCACCCAGGGAAGCCGGGTGCATAGGTGCCTTTCGGGGTCGGGTTTCGTCGTCGTTTCGAATGGCGATCTGCTGCAAAGTGCTGCTGGCGGCCAAGAGAAAAGTGTCCGGGTGGATCCAAGAGTGGATCGGAGTTCTGAGTGAACCTGAAAGCAGAGGGGACAGAGTCTGGGTCACTAGCCAGTGACCAGGAAGGCGATGGACAGATGCCCACCGATGTCGAGTGCTTCAGGTGCGTTGACAGTCGTCTCGTTTCTGCAGCCACGAGGTCCAGGAGGCGTTGTTGGCGACCAGGAGCAGGATTCGGGCTGGTACACGATGTCTGTCGAGTGCTGCAGTGTCGGCGACCGGATTGGACCCAACAAGCCTTGGCAACGGCAAGTCTCGATGTAGCTGAAGATCGTCGATGGTGCAGATCAGCAAGGTCTGGGGAACTCACCCAGCGAGGGTAAGTCAGGGCAGGCCTGGAGCAACCAGAGGAGCCCTTTGGTTTCTTTAGAAAGTCTTCTGGGGACCCACGAGCCGGCTGGCAAGGGATCGCGAAGACACCTTGGGCGGAATCACTCAACAGGGGCCCACGGTCACTCAGGACGGTGTAGGCCTCTGATCTTCAGAGGGATTCCTGCTGGAGGTTGGGACCACACGTGGTCCAAAGCACAGGTTCGTAGAACGTTGTGAAGGGGTTGCACTCGATAATAGTGCACGGTACCCAGGGGTCGCGGTTCCTCGTCACTCGTGGGGTCCACTTGCCTCAGCTTCGCTGGGGACTCACGATGGCCTTGGAGAAGTCAGGAAATCCACTTCTTGGGCTGCAGGGACTTCGGACTCCGGCGGGAGCGGCGTAGTTTGCGACCGTCGTTATCGTTTTTGGTGCCTGCCAAGCAGGGAGTCACTCCTTGACCCCAAGGGAGATTCTTCAGTCCTCTAATCGTGATGTAGAGCGTCGAAGGTCCAGGATTCAGTTTCAAAGTTTAGTCCAGGGATATCTAAAGTCCTAAGGACTGGGTTCCTACCTTTATTCTAAAAATAGGGGTTGGACTAACTCTATGACCCCACCTATGGGAGGGTCAAGGGAGGGGTGGCTACACCCACTTCCCTTTGTCCAGTTTCGTGCCAGAGCAGGGGCAGGTAGCCCCTGAGCTGGTTTGAACTGGCATATGCACAGAGGAGCCTTTTGCTCCCCCAGTGCAGGACTTCAAAGCACTCTAAGAGTGCACCCACCCAGCCCCAATACACATTATCCTGTCTGGGGAGGTGGTCACACCTCCCTGCAACAGGAAACCTATTGTCCAGGCCTCCCCTGCCGGAGTTTCGTCCAGCAGCAGGAGGCCAGACTTGTGTCTGTGGCAGCAGCATCCATTTTGTGATGCCAGGGCTTCAGAAAGAAGTTACCGGGTAAGCCAGAGTTAACATGTCTTTCCCTCTAGAAGGGTGGAATGCTACCCCCGCTGCCAGGATTGGCGGGGGGTAGTATTCCAAGATGTTTGACACCAAACACGACATGTTTAGGTGCAGCCATTCCAAAGTTAGCATTTTACCGCGAGGATATAATGCGCTTAAGAGTATATGGTCAGGCTGCACTACAAACAGCATCAGAGATGGTCTCCGAACGCTGCAGAGGGGCCCTGCTCATGCAGGGGCACCCTCTCACATAGGAACCATGCACTCTGCCTTTAGGATTGATAAGGCCTGCCTTAGGAGTGACTTATAGGTTTATATGTGTGTATGTATTTAGTGATATAGGTAACCTATATCACAGTAAGGGGTGCATGCACCACCTTACCCAGGCTGCAGTAGCAGACCTGTGGTGTCAGTTTGGATGGCCGTCCAGGGGTGGCACAATACGTGCTGCAGCCCCGGGTAGGCCTCTGAGGTACCTATGCCCTTGGTACATAGTATACCATATACTAGGGACTTATAAGGGCACTCCAGATTCCAATCAGAGATGTGCCTAAGGCACATGGAAACCATTTTACAGAGAAAGCAGATAGACTGGGGCCCTGAATAGCAGGATCCCAGTCCAACTAAGTCATAAACCAGCAAAACACCATAAAAAAAGTGGGGGCAACCATATAGTCAGATTCCACCTTCCTACAATAACGAACTGCATTATTTTTACATCACGAAGTGCCCGATTCTTGCATTACGAACTGCATAGCATTGCATTAGGACTGCATTTGGATCATTGAGAATAGCTCATTAATACTGCAAGAACCTACAAGGGCTTGCTGGCCTAATAACCGGCCACGTGAAATATTACAAATACGCATATGTTGGATTTTTATCGTGTGGTCTCATCGTATATCTTTTTATATAAACATATAATTGTTTTTATGAAACTCGTGTGGAGTCCATTTGTGGTGTCATCATTGGGTTACTGAGAGCGGGATTGCAAATACTTTACACTTTGCCTTGGAGATAAGCCTGGCTGCTCGTGCCAAGCTACCGAGGGGGTGAGCAGGGGCTATCTGTGAAGATGTCCTTCCTTTCCCTGACTTAGAAGCAAGGGTCCCTATTTGGACTAAGGTACCTACCTCAGCCAACTAGGGACCCCCAATTCTAACCCTGGTAGCAACAGGTGGGGATTAGAACCCTCCCTGTTCTAACATTTGGTGGCAGCGGTGGGATTGGAACATGTATTTGCAAATTCACTCACAGTGATTGGTGTACATCACTAGTTTGGCGCAGACCACGACGCAACCACATATTGTGTTTTGATTTTTCGTTCCATTTTTGAGCAACCTTTAAGCCATACATCATGTCTCAGAGGAGTCAAGTAGCCAGTGAGGTTGCAGAATTGGAGTTCAACATTGAGGCATTGCTTACCTACAAAGTTGATCAATTGAGGCAATTCTGCAGAGCTTTGGGATGTCCCATGAAACGTAGCACCAAGAAGGAGGAGCTGCAAACAGCCTTGAGGGCCTGGTGGGAATCCAAAGAGACTCAGGAGACAGGTGATGTTGAGGTGGATGAGGATGACCCAGGGAATGGATTTGGTCCACAGGATTTTCCAGTGGAAGGACCAGCCTCAGGGGCTGGTAGTAACCATTCAGGGAGGAGTTTTTCCCCAGAGGAGCTGGAGGAAAACCATAGGGTCAGAGAGCATGAGTTGGAGGTTTTAAAACTTAAGGCTCAAGCAGAAGAGAAGAAGCTGCTCATTGAAAGTGAAAAGCGAGCCGAGGAGAGCAGCAACGCTCTCGCCTTGGAAGAGAAGAAGATTCTCTTAGCTCATGAGTTAAGCATGAGGGAACTGGACATGAAGGTTAAACAGATGGAGTCCAGTTCGAATGGTGGCAGCGCACAGCCAGTGCCAAGTTGGGATGAGTACAAGCGTGCACTGGATGATTGGGTGATGGTTAGCATGGCAAATGATTTGAAGGGGTTGCTCAATTTGGCCCCCAGGGAGCCAAGGCTTGGTAATTGTTTTCCAGGATTGCGCCAACCCTTGTTAGGGTGTGAGCTCTTTGATTCCCGGGAGCTGGGTCCAAGGGTCTGAGGAGGCATTAGAGAGGGAAGGGAGGCTAAGTAGAGCAGTTAGGTCCCAGAGTAGTGGGGGGGGCATGCGGGCTGGCGCCCTGCTTCAAAGGAGAGGGAGGAGTGTGAGCAGCATCCCCAGAGGTTCACCACCCCACCCCAGAGACTGGAGGGTTCCTTAGAGGAGCACCAGGTTGGAGGCCTAGCGCCTACTTGCCAGCTGTGCGAGGAAGAACACCTAGGGTCAGGAGGGCATGGGGCATCTGTAACCAGAGCTCCCGTGGTCCTGAAGTTTGTGGGTGCCATTCCTAAATGGCAGGCACAGAAATCTAAATGGAAGGTTAAGGGAGGAAGGTGTCCCCCCGTGGGAAAACCCGTGGGACTGTGCCCAGCCAGTAGGGCTAGGTCCCCTAGAAGTGACCAGGGTAAACCCACCTCTAACCTGGAGGGCAGGATGACTGGAGACAGTATCCTGACTGATAGGTCTTCCAGGGGTACTGCTCTAGGTGGGGATTGGCAAGGGACCAGCACCCCTAGAGAGGCCCCGACTGCCAGGAAGTACCCAAGGAGCAGCATAGTTGGCCCAGGGAGTAGTGATCAAGAGAACCCCCTGGGGTCAGGAAGGCATAGAACAGGAGGGTGTCCCTGCAGTAGCGGGCCTGCGTCCGTCTTCTATCACCCCAAGCAGGGAAGTCCATCAAGGTAGTTGATTGGTCTACCCTGGCTTTAGGCTGGGAGGGGGTTGTGTTGGACTTGGCCCTTTTTGGCTAAAGTTCCCTAAACTTTTTGCCTTCCCCCTAGACTTTTTTTCTGACATGGTGTTGCCAACTTAGGTGCTTTGGGCACTTTGCCACTGCTGATCAGTGTCAAAGTGCAAGTGCTCCCTGTATAAAGAGTAATGGTAATTGGTTGTCCATAATTGGTATGTTTGCCTTACTAGTGAAGTCCCTGGTAAAGTGCACTATGTGTGCCAGGGCTGGTAATGCAAATGCTACTAGTGGGACTGCAGCACTAATTGTGTCACCCACACAAGTATCCCGAAAGAGAGATCTCAGGCCTGCCACTGCAGTGCCTGCGCGCAGTTTGTTAAACTGCCTTGTTGTCCTGACAAGTGCACCCACTTGCCAGGCCTTACCCTTCCCTTTCTATGCACATCAGACACCCCTATGGTATGTCCAAGGTAGACCCCTGGGCAGGGTGCAGTTTATGTGAAAGGTAGGACATGTACTGAGGTGTGTACCATGTCCTGACAGTGAAATACTCTCCATTTCGTTTTTCACTGTTTAAAGGCCATCTTGCCCATAGGACAGAATGGGGAGGCTGTGTAATATGTTTCCTGCCTATCTTCCCATAGGCTTAAGATGGAGGGGTGAAGTTTAGTGTGCCTGAACTCACAATTTAATAACACATCTTTTTGTGAAGGTGGTTTTTGCATTGTGTGTTTAGAAACCACACTTTTAGAAGTGGCTGGTTTTTGTGTTCTAACAATTCTGTGTGTCTCTGCCTGGTTGTGGATTGACTGTCTGGATTTGAAAGTGATAGGATCTGGGGAATGTCTTGACCCAGGGGAGGAGGTGAGACAGCAACAGGCTGACTTGCATCTGGAGCGTAGGGGGGAGGAGTAGCCCCTGGAGGTGAAGAGGCCTGGGCTGCCGCCATAAAACAATGGCTCCATCTCCTGCTGAGTGATTGAAGATCCAGACCCCCGCTATCAAAGGGAAAAGGTGTCACTGGCAGGGAGACACCCAGAACTGGTTTGGACAGGGGTCAGTGCCCCCCTGAACACAAAGACTTCAAAGACATTTAGGGGTATAACTATGAGAGCTGAAGCCACTGAACTTAGGACTGATCAAGACTGTAAAGTATTGAAACTACTTCGTGGTCAAGAGGAACCTCTGCCAAGGAAGAAACAGCTGAAGAGACTGAAGGAAAGGACTGACCCTTGCTGTGTGTTCTGGGGCTGGCCTGCAGTTTGCTGATTTAACCAACGAGAGGCTAAGGGACTTTGCTGTGTGCTGTGTCCCCCTGCTTGAAAGGACTTTGCTGTGTGCTGTGTCCCCCTGCTTGAAAGGACTTTGCTGTGTGCTGTGTCCTGAAGTAACTTGTCCCCAAGGGCCCGAGGAGAGCTGGCTCCCTGTTGTGGAAACTCAGGAACACAAAAGTTTCCAGAGAAGTGTCTTAGCGACACTGTGTGAGTGTGCTTTTTGCAGCCTGAGACCTTCGTAAGAACTGCCCCGTGATTGTGTGCACCTGGAGTCCAAGTGAGTCTCAGCGAGGCTGTGTGCATGTGCTTTGTGCAGCCTGAGACCTTCGTGAGGATTGCCCTGTGATCGTGGGCACCTGGAATCCAAGTGAGTCTCAGCGACGCTGTGTGCGTGTGCTTCGTGCAGCCTGAGACCTTCGTGAGGATTGTCCTGTGACTGTGTACACCCGAAGCTCAAGTGAGTCTCAGCGACGCTGTGTGCGTGTGCTTCGTGCAGCCTGAGACCTTCGTGAGGATTGCCCTGTGATTGTGTACACCCAAAGCTTAAGTGAGTCTCAGCGACGCTGTGTGCGTGTGCCCTGTTGCAGCCTGAGACCTTCGTCATTGCCATCAGCTCGGACCAGCATCCCCAGAGGAGCTGTGCCACCGACCCTGCCTGCCGTTGCCAAGGAGAGACCTCGAACCATCACGTCGGGGGTCCGTGTTCCACTGCCCGAGATCAACGAAGTCGCCCCGGAGGCCCAAGCCGCGAGGAGAGGAGAGCGAGATCGCACCCCCCAGGTAACGCTCAGCGAGCGTGCGTGTGTCGCCGCCTGGGGCAGGGTGCGGTCTCAGAGAGAGATGCTCTCGGCCTTTCCCATCCTTGCAGCGAGAGCCCCCGCTCAAGTTAGAATCGCGGCCCGTACTTGCCGAGGAGTGGCAGTACCGGGGCCGGAGTGTGGAGCTGCACCTTGTTTTACACCAGACCCGTGTTGCGGGCATATTTTGGCAGTAGCTGACCGCGAGTCAGCACGAGTGGCATAGAGTCCGTCCAGAGCACCGTGAACGGTGCTGGAGTACATTATTTTTTGCATTACGAACTGTCTGATTGTTGCATTACTCATTGCATTATTTTTGCATTACGAACTGCCTGATTGTTGCATTACGCATTGCATTATTTTTGCATTACGAACTGCCTGATTGTTGCATTACGCATTGCATTATTATTGTATTACAAACTGCCTGATTGTTGCATAACAAACTGCATTATTTTTACATTACGAAGTGCCTGATTCTTGCATTACGAAATGCATAGCATTGCATTAGGACTGCATTTGGATCATTAAGAATTGCTCATTAATACTGCAAGAACCTACAAGGGCTTGCTGGCCTAATAACCGGCCAGGTGAAATATTACAAATACGCATATGTTGGATTTTTATCGTGTGGTCTCATCGTATATCTTTTTATATAAATATATCATTGTTTTTATGAAACTAGTGTGGAGTCCATTTGTGGTGTCATCATTGGGTTACTGAGAGCGGGATTGCAAATACTTTACACATTGCCTTGGAGATAAGCCTGGCTGCTCGTGCCAAGCTACTGAGGGGGTGAGCAGGGGCTATCTGAGAAGGTGTCCTTCCTTTCCCTGACTTAGAAGCAAGGGTCCCTATTTGGACTAAGGTACCTACCTCAGCCAACTAGGGACCCCCAATTCTAACCCTGGTAGCAACGGGTGGGGATTAGAACCCTCCCCGTTCTAGCAACCCTCGACTTCAATAGCAGCAAAACAACACAGAAGCAGACACTCCATTCAAGAGTCTAAAACTTCAAGATTTGGCTCCACAGTTTTCCCTGATAACATCATGCTGCATGGATTGTGGAGTTGTAGTGAGTGCTGGAGAACAGTCCATAATGGCCCTTCGCAGTACTGCATTAGCAGGCATTTTATTATCTTAAACAATTGGTATCTAATATCTATGTGTTGTTCTTTTTATTATCTTCTAATTTATTGTAATACTACTTACATACTTACTATAACTTGCCATATTGTCAGGACTCACGGGAGGTTTCCTCCTTCTAACTCAACGCTGGCTGCCATTTTCCCCTTACAAACTTACCAAAAGGCAGTTATTCCCTCAAGTTGGAGTGCTAGTTGGCACCGATGGATCTCCAAGATGGCCGCCAACATTCAGTTACTGCAACAGCACACCGCTGTTAGCAGTCTAGTCTTTTAGGCTTCATGACATCTGGTGAAGTGCTTTTCCACTGCGCACTTCACTGAAGAGATTAATAGAAGAGCACCTGTTTTCCCCAGCGTCGTGGAAGTCAGATAGGGTAGTTGCGATTAAATCGGGGATAGCTTCGTCCGAAAAAAACAATTCCTAATTAAATCAGGTTAGTGTTTTACTTCGTAGCAAAAGTGAAATAATTCTGAGAGAAAAGTTCTTAGTGTCAAAGGTAATTTCCTAGTAGCGAGAGAGAACCGAAGCGAGAATAAACTGTGATGCCTGTACACCAAAAAATTCCTTTTCAGTAATTGTTTTCCCTCGCAGAGAAGGTTAAACTGAAAGCTTTCGTTTCAGCTGTCATTCGCAGCTGTTATTGAATCTGTCAGACGCGGGCGTGACCTTTCAACACGCCGCGTCTTCCTCGAATGAACCTTGCTAATTTTCAGGGAATAATTTGAGTAGCAAAGTAAAAGCTAAACGTGGACATGATTCTTCCACATGCCGCGCGCTAATGCTTAAGTTAAAATAAACTTGCAAATGAAATAAAGAGCTCATTAGGTAAACTCCTCACCTAAGGCCAGAATAAAAGAACGCTTGCAATATACTTTAAACCAAAGACCCAAATATAACTAATGCTTCCATTAAACATTTAACTGAGGATCAGAAGCATCGTTAAACATCAATTCAAGGATGGAAGACTAATTATTACTACACAGAACCCCAGTTCAAGGCCCACTCCAGTCTCTTAAACAGTGAGTTAATTAGAGGGAAAAGAGAAACCCAGATGATACGTAAACTAGGAAAATAAGAACTACATACTCACCTTATCTCTCTTGCATTAAGGAATGGCAGGCTCAAGTTCAGATTGTACCTGTGAACAAATGGAAAGAGAACTGAGTGAAGACTTCTCATAATTGCCTTGTAAACAATACCTGAGAAGTAGAAGAGAAGTAAGCTTCAATACACACTCTGGTAAGATAAGTCATATATATACAATTGAAAAAACAGTAAGTTAAAAAGCACTGAATTAAAAGTATACATGTTAATGTTTCCAGTCCTGTAAGAAGAAGAAGACGAAGCAGAAACAGGCAGACAGTAAGTTAAAAAGCACTGAATTAAAAGTATACATGTTAATGTTTGCAGTCCTGTAAGAAGAAGAAGACGAAGCAGAAACAGGCAGAATTTGGAGCAGTCTCTTCTCTGTCCCCAACCGCTTTCCCCCCTTAGAACTTACCTGCAATGGAGCACTAAAAGACCTAGCAGGGTTGGTTCTGAGAAGGGCATTGGGACCTAGCGTCATTCTGCTCCTGTGTGGTTCGGACAGTAATAAAGTAATTAGACCCTGACAGAGTGAAGTGCCCACGTTGGTACAAGCACCTGAGCAGAATGGCAGAAGGACTTGATTTAAAAAATTTGGGCGAGATTTTGAGTAATATACAAAGGGACTTGGAGGCAGTCAGAGAGGAAAATGAAGTACTAAGACAGGAAATAATAACCTTTAAAACTGGAGCACCAATTTTGGGGTCTAGGCAAGGCACCACCTCCTTTGAAACCCAGAGTCCTAACACCAGCACCTCGTCCTTTGCCCCCACACAAGTAATCCACTCATTATCCCTGTAGGAGAGTAGGATCTGCTTCACATGGGTACCACCACTTTTTGCTGATGCTTCACTGTTTTTCGACCTTAGTCTGGCTGTGGCCCTGCTAATCAGAACCCCAGCCTAGCTGCTTCCTCTCTAAAATGGTTTCCATGTGCCTTAGGCACATCTCTGATTGGAATCTGGAGTGCCCTTATAAGTCCCTAGTATATGGTATACTATGTACCCAGGGCATAGGTACCTCAGAGGCCTACCAGGGGCTGCAGCATGTATTGTGCCAGCCCTGGAAGGCCATCCAAACTGACACCACAGGTCTGCTACTGCAGCCTGGGTAAGGTGGTGCATGCACCCCTTACTGTGATATAGGCTACCTATATCACTATATACATACACACATATAAACCTATAAGTCACTCCTATGGCAGGCCTTATCAATCCTGAAGGCAGAGTGCGTGGTTCCTATGTGAGAGGGTGCCCCTGCATGAGCAGGGCCCCTCTGCAGCGTTCGGAGACCCTTCTCTGATGCTGTTTGTAGTGCAGCCTGACCATATACTCTTAAGCACATTATAACCTCGCGTTAAATGCTAACTTTGGGATGGCTGCACGGAAACATGTTGTGTTTGGTGTCAAACATCTTGGAATACTACCCCCCGCCAGTTCTGGCGGCGGGGGTAGCATTCCACCCTTCTAGAGGGAAAGACATGTACACACCGGTATGCCCGGTACTGACTTTCCAGAGCCCTGGCATCACAAAATGGATGCCGCTGCCACAGACACGAGTCTGGCCTCCTGCTGCTGACCCAAACTCCGGCAGGGGAGGCCTGGACAATAGGTTTCCTGTCCCATGGAGGTGTGACCACCTCCCCAGACAGGATAGTGTGTATTGGGGCTGGGCGGGAGCACTCTCTGGTGCTTTGAAGTCCTGCACTGGGGGCACATTTGGTGTCCCTGTGCATACCCCAGTTCAAACCGGCTCAGGAGCTTCCAGCCCCTGCTCTGGCGCGAAACTGGACAAAGGGAAAGGGGTGTAACCACCCCTCTTCCCTGGCCCTCCCATAGGTGGGGCCACAGATTATGTCCAACCCCCTACCTTAGTATAAGTAAGGGAACCCAGTCCTTAGGACTTTAGATTTACCTGGACGAAACTCTGATACAGAATCCTGGACCTTCGACGCTCTACTTTAAGATTAGAGGACTGAAGAATCTACTTTAAGATTAGAGGACTGAAGAATCTCCTTTGGGGTCAAGGAGTGACTCCCCTGCTTGGCAGGCACCAAAGAAGCAATTGTCCGGTCTGCATCGCTGAAGCTCCCGTCGGACGCCAAAGTCTTTGCATCACCAGAGCTGGATTTCCAGACTTCCCCGAGGCTGCCCTGAGTCCCCAGCAAAGCTAAGGCCCGTAGCTGTCGTGGGTAACGTGGAACCGTGACCCCTGGACACCGAACGCATTTGCAAGTGCATCCTTTTCTGGGTCTCCCACAAAGTCGTGCTTTGGGTTCCGAGTAGCCCTAGCCTCCAGCACCAACTGCACCGAAGATCACTGGCCTCCACTCCACGAGTGTCCTGAGAGCCAGCTCCACGTGCACTGTCTCGAGACTCCTTTGCGGTCGCTAGTCCATTGGCTAGTAGGCCCTCCCAAAGGCCAATGTTTTTCTGCTTGGGCTCCCTGGTTGCTCCAGGTGTGCCCTGACTTATCCTTGCTGGGTGAGTCCCCCAGACCTTGCTGGTCTGCAACATCGTCCTTCTTTGATTTCCACGAGACTTGCCGTTGCCAAGGCTTGTTGGGTCCAATCCGGTCGCCGACACCCCTGCAATCGACAAACCTTGTGGGACAGCTCAAATCCAGCTCCTAGTTGTCGTCGACACCTCCTGGACCTCGTGGATGAAGAGTCAAGACGACCGTCAACCTACCTGAAGCACTCGACATCGGTGGGCATCTGCTCATCGCCTTCCTGGTCACTGGCTAGTGACCCAGACTCTGTCCCTTCTTCTTTCAGATTCTTCAGATCTTCGATCCACCTTTAGATCCACCCGAACACTTTCGACTTGGCCGCCAGCAGCACTTTGCAGCAGATCGCCATTGAAAGCGACGACGAAACCCGACCCCGAAAGACACCTATGCACCCGGCTTCCCTGGGTGAGATAACTCGAGTACTCCGGTGTTCCCGTGGGTATTGACACTAGAACAGCCTAGTTCTCAAAGGGTTTGCTCCAAGTCCTCCTCTAAGTGTCCCTTTTCTTTTAAATTCTAATTGCGACTTTCCCCATAGAAGTTAACGGTGGTTCGCGGTTGTGTTCATACACTGCACGCGTCCCCCGTGGGTCCCCTGTGTCACTGCCTTGGGTGGTTCCTTGTGGTCCAAGCACTTCTACAGGCTCTAGGCCTTGTGTCTAGCTCAGTCGTGGTTCTTATACCACTTTATTGGTATATGGTTTGAGTACGCCCCTGGGGCTCAAACGTGTATTTGTGCTATTACTGTAGATAACTAACTCGTAACGTATGTACTTCAAACTCTAGCCTCATAAAGAGACTAGAGGGGTGTGTTTAGTAATAAATACATATATTTTGAATATATACCTGGTGTGGTCCTCTTTCATTTGGTCACTCAAGAGATTATAGACTGGTAAAACAAGCTGCTTTACATTCCTTCAAGACTTAGCCTGAAGGCTGCTCTCCATAGCTACCACTAGGATAGCTTTCAATAAAGGTTGTCTTTAGCCTATCTCCAATAAGGGGTTGTTTGGACTGGTGCAAGGTGCCCACTATAATTAGTGGACAGCATATGCCAGGCCACCTTCTCACATTGGTGTGCAGCGTGTGGGATTCCAGCTTGCTATTGTTTTACCAGATAATCTCAATTGAAGTGATCAACTGAAAACCACTAAAGATACCTAAGGTACATATAAATCAAGCTTAGTAATACAGTAAGTTCTACTGAACTTAGAGTTGTGTGTTAAGGGACAGCACACCCTTTCTACAACTCAAGAGAGTTTAGTAGGCCACACTAGAGTAGGTAGTGCATACACCACACCTCACTAGTGATGTCTTCAAAGCCAGGACCCAGTGAGTCCTTGCCAGAAGCCAGTGGGCTTCTTCCCTCCAAGTATGATAAACTCCCATTCTTGGAATTGAGAGCCTTATGTACTACTAGGAAGTTGAAGACAGGCAAAAGTGCCAGCACCCAACACCTCAGGGAGGTGTTACTAGCTGATGATCTCAGCAGGCCCCTAGGGTCTGAAGGGGTAGGCAAAGAGGGTGGGGCAGAAGATGAGGAAGGGGCCAGGGGTGAAGAAACCCAGGCCCCCCTCTGAAACTGGCCAGGAAGGTGAAAATGACCTTGTCCTGGAAAACCCAATTCCTCCTGTGGAGGAGGAGGAGGGAGAGGATCAGACTGACCTCCCCTTTGTCCCCCCAGGAAGAGTTCTGAGTGTGCCCAGAAGGTCTAGGTCTCCTTCTCAGGAGTCTAACCACTCTGACACCTCAATATGGACCTCTGTCTCCTCTCATAGGAGGGAATCCTCTCATGAGAGGAGAAAGAGACTGATTCAATATGAGCAAGCTCAACTTGAACTCAGGAAACAGCAATTGGCTATAGACAGGGAGTCCCTAGATCTCTATAGAGAGAGACAAAAGTTGGGACTAGAGTCCCATGGTGGCAGCAGTTTCCCCAAAGATAGGGAAAGGTCTTATGACCATAGAAACCTGAGCAAGATTGTCCCTCCCTACCAGAGTGGGGATGATATCCACAAATGGATAACTGCTCTAGAGAGGGCCTGTAAAGTACAGAGGGTCCCTCAGGAGCAGTGGGCAGCAATCTTGTGGCTCTCCTTTGCAGACAAAGGTAGAGACAAGCTCCTCACTGTTAGAGAGGAGGATGCTGATAATTACAAAGTCTTGAAGAGTGCTCTAATTGATGGGTTTGGCCTAACCACTGAACAATACAGGTTAAAGTTCAGGGATACCCAAAAAGCACAGACTCAAGACTGGGTGGACTTTGTTGATTGTTCTGCCAAGGCTCTGGAAGGTTGGTTATTGGGCAGTAAGGTATGTGACTTCACAGGATTGTACAATCTGATAATGAGGGAGCAGATTCTTAATAACTGTCAAAATCAGCTGTTGCATCAGCACCTGGTAGACTCTGATCTGACCTCTCCCCAAGAATTGGGAAAGAAGGCAGACAAATGGGTCAGAACCAGGGTGAAGCAGAAGGTACAGAACCAAGGTGGTGACCCTAAGAAGCAAGATTCGAAAACCTCTGATAAGGGTGGGGGGTAAAGATCAAAAGTCTTCACAAGGCCCCCAAAAATCTTCTTCAGGTGGGGATTCCCAGTCTACCAAAGGGAAAGGCCAAAGAAAACCATGGTGCAAGGTCTGTAAGCAAAAGACCCACTGGACCAGTGATTGCACCAAGTCCAAAGACTCGACTCCAGCCCCCACCAATGCCCCTAAGGCACCTGCTCCCCCTAGTGCAGTTACAGTTGGTGGTGGGACTACACAAGCCAAGGGTTTAGTAGGGTTGACCCTGGGTAAAGAGATGAGCTCTGACCTAGTCAGAGAACTCACTCAGGCTGTCCTAGTCTGTGATGGAGGCATGGATATGACCTCCTCTGTGAGTCCCAGTAATCTGGGCAAGTACAGACAACAGCCTTTAATCAATGGAAGAGAGGCTTTGGCATTTAGGGACACAGGGGCAAGTGTCACCATGGTGACACAAGACCTTGTGAATCCTGGGCAGATCATACTTGGTGAAATGTACCAAGTGACCAATGCTAGCAACGTCAGAACAGACCATACTCTGGCAGTCGGTAACTTCTCCTGGGGAGGGGTAACTGGCCTTAAGAAGGTTGTGGTAAGTGCAGACCTACCCGTTGAATGCTTGCTTGGCAATGAATTAGAAACTTCAGCTTGGGCAGAAGTGGAGCTCAGGACCCATGCAGAAATGCTGGGGATCCCTGCAGATGTGTTTGCTGTGACCAGGGCACAAGCCAAAATGTCTAGCACTGAACAGGCCTTGGATTCTGGAATAATGGACCAAGTGCCTTCCAAGAAGAGGAGCAGTAGGGTAAAGGCAGTGCCTTCCCCCTTGGCTCAGAAGGAAGATCAGTCCCTTGAGGGGGATGATCTCAGTCCTGAGGAAGGAACTGTCCCAGAGGAGCTTGAACCTGACCAGGTTGAGTTCTTGGGGACAGGGGGACCTTCCAGGGCAGATCTGAGCCAGGAGCAGCAGAGCTGCCCCTCTCTTGAACCCCTCAGACAGCAAGCTGCTGCTGAGGCTGCTGGGAAAGCTAGTGGTCCCCATACTGTGTATTGGGATGATGGACTCTTGTACTCAGAGTGTAGAGACCCCAAGCCTGGTGCTACCAGGAGGTTGGTTATACCTTTGAAGTTCAGGGGCTTCCTATTGACCCTAGCCCATGATATTGCCTTAGCAGGTCACCTGGGCCAGAACAAGACTTGGGACAGAATTGTCCCTCACTTTCACTGGCCCCACATGTCTGAAGACACCAAGGAGTTTTGTCGCTCCTGTGTAACCTGCCAGGCCAGTGGCAAGGCAGGTGGCACTACAAAGGCCCCCCTGATACCACTACCTGAGGTGGGGGTTCCCTTTGAAAGGGTGGGGATTGACATTGTTGGTCCCATGGATCCCCAAACAGCATCTGGGCACAGGTTTATCCTGGTGGTAGTGGATCATGCCACCAGGTACCCAGAGGCTATTCCCCTTAGGACCACTACAGCACCTGTGGTGGCAAGGGCCCTCCTGGGAATTTTCTCAAGAGTGGGCTTCCCTAAGGAGGTTGTATCAGACAGGGGTGCAAACTTTATGTCTGGATACTTAAAAGCAATGTGGAAGGAGTGTGGAGTGACTTACACGTTCACCACACCCTATCACCCACAATGCAATGGTTTAGTTGAGAGAGTCAACAAAACCTTGAAGGGCATGATTAAAGGGCTCCCAGAAAAGCTTAGGCGAAGATGGGACATACTCTTGCCCTGCCTTTTATTTGTGTACAGGGAGGTGCCTCAAAAGGGGTTGGCTACAGCCCTTTTGAACTTTTGTTTGGTCACCCTGTCAGGGGTCCACTGTGCTTGGTGAAGGAAGGATGGGAGTTACCTCTCAAGCCCCCAAAGCAAGACATAGTGGACTACGTACTTGGTCTCCGCTCCCGGATGGCTGAGTAAATGAAAAAGGCAACTAAAAACCTTGAGGCTAGCCAGGAACTTCAGAAGGCCTGGCATGACCAAAGGCTGTACTGACTGTTTACCAGCCAGGACAGAAGGTGTGGGTGTTGGAGCCAGTGGCCCCAGCAGCTCTCCAAGACAAATGGAGTGGACCCCACACCATTGTTGAGCAGAAGGGTGAGGTTACCTACTTAGTAGACCTAGGAACACCCAGGAGTCCCCACAGGGTTCTCCATGTCAACAGGTTAAAACCATATGTGGACAGGGCAGACATGGGCTTGCTCATGGCTACTGATGAGGGACAGGAGGAAGAGAGTGACCCACTCCCTGACCTGCTCTCACAGAACCCTGGTGATGGGTCAGTGGATGGTGTAGCCTTGGCAGGCAGCCTCAGTACCCAGCAGCAGGCTGATTGCAGACAGGTGCTCAATCAGTTCAGACACATATTCTCACTGACACCCAGTCAGACTACCTGGTGCACTCATGAAGTGGACACTGGGGACAGTCTGCCTATTAAAAATAAGATTTATAGGCAACCTGACCATGTCAGGGACTGTATCAGGACAGAAGTCCAGAAGATGTTGGATTTGGGAGTTATTGAACCCTCAGATAGCCCTTGGGCTAGTCCAGTGGTCCTTGTGCCAAAACCTCACACCAATGGTGGGAAAAGAGAGATGAGGTTTTGTGTGGACTACAGGGGTCTCAATGCAGTCACTATGACTGATGCCCATCCAATACCAAGGGCAGATGAGCTAATAGACACTTTGGCCTCAGCCAAGTATCTAAGCACATTTGACCTGACAGCTGGCTACTGGCAGATCAGACTAGCTGATGATGCAAAGCCAAAGACAGCATTCTCAACCCCTAGTGGGCATTATCAATTTGTGGTGATGCCCTTTGGTCTGAAGAATGCACCTGCCACTTTTCAGAGGTTGGTGAATACAGTCCTTACAGGTCTGGAAGCCTATAGTGCAGCATATCTAGATGATATTGCTGTCTTTAGCTCCACCTGGGAGGATCACCTGGTCCACCTCAGAAATGTTTTACAGGCCCTGCAGAAAGCAGGCCTGACTATCAAGGCCACCAAGTGCCAGATAGGGCAGAGTCAGGTTGTGTACCTGGGCCACCTTGTGGGTGGAGGCCAGGTTCAACCACTGCAGAGCAAGATCCAGACCATCATGGACTGGACTGCTCCCACTACCCAGACTCAGGTGAGAGCCTTCTTAGGCCTGACTGGGTACTATAGGAGATTTGTCAAGGGGTATGGATCAATAGTGACACCCCTGAATGACTTAACTTCCAAGAAAATGCCCAAAAAGGTTCAGTGGACAGTTAGCTGTCAAAAGGCATTTGATGACCTGAAGCAGGCCATGTGCACTGCTCCCATTCTACAGAGTCCTGATTACTCCAAGAAGTTCATTGTTCAAACTGATGCATCTGAATTGGGGGTAGGGGCTGTACTGTCACAATTGAATGATGAAGGTCAGGATCAGCCAGTAGCTTTCATTAGCAGAAGGCTGACCCCTAGAGAGAAATGTTGGTCAGCCATTGAGAGGGAGGCCTTTGCTGTGGTCTGGGCTCTGAAGAAGTTGAGGCCATACTTGTTTGGTACTCACTTCCTTGTTCAAACAGACCATAAGCCCCTCTTATGGCTAAAACAAATGAAGGGTGAAAACCCCAAACTGCTTAGGTGGTCCATTTCCCTACAGGGGATGGACTTCACAGTGGAACATAGACCTGGGAGTAACCATGCCAATGCAGATGGACTCTCTAGGTACTTCCACTTAGAACATGAAGACTTAACTGGGCAAGGTTAGTTTAATGTCCCTACGTTTGGGGGGTTGTGTAGGAGAGTAGGATCTGCTTCACATGGGTACCCCCACTTTTTGCTAATGCTTCACTGTTTTTCGACCTTAGTCTGGCTGGGGCCCTGCTAATCAGAACCCCAGCCTAGCTGCTTCCTCTCTAAAATGGTTTCCATGTACCTTAGGCACATCTCTGATTGGAATCTGGAGTGCCCTTATAAGTCCCTAGTATATGGTATACTATGTACCCAGGGCATAGGTACCTCAGAGGCCTACCAGGGGCTGCAGCATGTATTGTGCCACCCCTGGAAGGCCATCCAAACTGACACCACAGGTCTGCTACTGCAGCCTGGGTAAGGTGGTGCATGCACCCCTTACTGTGATATAGGCTACCTATATCACTATATACATACACACATATAAACCTATAAGTCACTCCTATGGCAGGCCTTATCAATCCTGAAGGCAGAGTGCGTGGTTCCTATGTGAGAGGGTGCCCCTGCATGAGCAGGGCCCCTCTGCAGCGTTCGGAGACCCTTCTCTGATGCTGTTTGTAGTGCAGCCTGACCATATACTCTTAAGCGCATTATAACCTCGCGTTAAATACTAACTTTCGGATGGCTGCACGGAAACATGTCGTGTTTGGTGTCAAACATCTTGGAATACTACCCCCCCCACCAGTTCTGGCGGCGGGGGTAGCATTCCACCCTTCTAGAGGGAAAGACATGTACACACCGGTATGCCCGGTACTGACTTTCCAGAGCCCTGGCATCACAAAATGGATGCCGCTGCCACAGACACGAGTCTGGCCTCCTGCTGCTGACCGAAACTCCGGCAGGGTAGGCCTGGACAATAGGTTTCCTGTCCCAGGGAGGTGTGACCACCTCCCCAGACAGGATAGTGTGTATTGGGGCTGGGCGGGAGCACTCTCTGGTGCTTTGAAGTCCTGCACTGGGGGCACATTTGGTGTCCCTGTGCATACCCCAGTTCAAACCGGCTCAGGGGCTTCCAGCCCCTGCTCTGTCACGAAACTGGACAAAGGGAAAGGGGTGTAACCACCCCTCTGCCCTGGCCCTCCCATAGGTGGGGCCACAGAGTATGTCCAACCCCCTACCTTAGTATAAGTAAGGGAACCCAGTCCTTAGGACTTTAGATTTACCTGGACGAAACTCTGATACAGAATCCTGGACCTTCGACGCTCTACTTTAAGATTAGAGGACTGAAGAATCTCCCTTGGGGTCAAGGAGTGACTCCCCTGCTTGGCAGGCACCAAAGAAGCAATTGTCCGGTCTGCATCACTGAAGCTCCCGTCGGACGCCGAAGTCTTTGCATCACCAGAGGTGGATTTCCAGACTTCCCCGAGGCTGCCCTGAGTCCCCAGCAAAGCTGAGGCCCATAGCTGTCGTGGGTAATGTGGAACCGTGACCCCTGGACACCAAATGCATTTGCAAGTGCATCATCTTCTGGGTATCCCACAAAGTCGTGCTTTGGGCTCCGAGTAGCACCAGCCTCCAGCACCAACTGCACCAAAGATCACTGGCCTCCACTCCACGAGTGTCCTGTGAGCCAGCTCTACGTGCACTGTCTTGAGGCTCCTTCGCAGTCGCTAGTCCGTTGGCTAGTAGGCCCTCCCGAAGGCCAATCTTTTTCTGCTTGGGCTCCCTGGTTGCTCCAGGTGTGCCCTGACTTATCCTTGCTGGGTGAGTCCCCCAGACCTTGCTGGTCTGCAACATCGTCCTTCTTCGATTTCCACGAGACTTGCCGTTGCCAAGGCTTGTTGGGTCCAATCCGGTCGCCGACACCCCTGCAATCGACAAACCTTGTGGGACAGCTCGAATCCAGCTCCTAGTTGTCGTCGATGCCTCCTGGACCTCGTGGATGAAGAGTCAAGACAACCATCAACCTACCTGAAGCACTCGACATCGGTGGGCATCTGCTCATCGCCTTCCTGGTCACTGACTAGTGACCCAGACTCTGTCCCCTCTACTTTCAGGTTCTTCAGATCTTCAATCCACCTTTGGATCCACCCGAACACTTTCGACTTGGCCGCCAGCAGCACTTTGCAGCAGATCGCCATTGAAAGCGATGACGAAACCCGACCCCGAAAGACACCTATGCACCCGGCTTCCCTGGGTGAGGTAACTCGAGTACTCCGGTGCTCCCGTGGGTATTGACACTAGAACAGCCTAGTTCTCAAAGGGTTTGCTCCAAGTCCTCCTCTAAGTGTCCCTTTTCTTTTAAATTCTAATCGCGACTTTCCCCATAGAAGTTAACGGTGGTTCGCGGTTGTGTTCATACACTGCACGCGTCCCCCGTGGGTCCCCTGTGTCACTGCCTTGGGTGGTTCCTTGTGGTCCAAGCACTTCTACAGGCTCTAGGCCTTGTGTCCAGCTCAGTCGTGGTTCTTATACCACTTTATTGGTATATGGTTTGGACGCCCCTGGGGCTCAAACGTGTATTTGTGCTATTACTGTAGATAACTAACTCGTAACGTATGTACTTCGAACTCTAGCCTCATAAAGAGACTAGAGGGGTGTGTTTAGTAATAAATACATATATTTTGAATATATACCTGGTGTGGTCCTCTTTCATTTGGTCACTCAAGAGATTATAGACTGGTAAAACAAGCTGCTTTACATTCCTTCAAGACTTAGCCTGAAGGCTGCTCTCCATAGCTACCACTAGGATAGCTTTCAATAAAGGTTGTCTTTAACCTATCTCCAATAAGGGGTTGTTTGGACTGGTGCAAGGTGCCCACTATAATTAGTGGACAGCATATGCCAGGCCAACTTCTCACAATCCCCAGTAATGCCTCTTGCCCCTCCAGAGCGATTCAATGGAGACCCGCAGAAAGCGCAATTTTTTTTAACACAATGCTCTCTGCATTTTATGTGCCGCCCAACGATCTTCCCCGATGCTCAATCCCGAGTGGCATTCATCCTGTCCTACCTTAGTGGGGACGCCGCCTCATGGTCTATGCCACTAGTAACCAAGGATGACACAATTTTGTACAGTTTAGATGACTTCAAGAAGGAATTCCTCAGAATTTTTGATAGAAGAACAGCTTCTCAGGCTTCAGACAATGAACTGTTAGAGCTAAAACAAGGAAACCGGTAACTCGTGGCTTATCTAGCCCAATTTAATAAACTGGTGGTCGAGACCAACTGGCACGAGGATAAAAGAGCAGCAGTATTCTACAGAGGGTTGCGAGAGGAACTGAAGGATGCTCTATCTCAAATCCCTAATCGCCCCACCGACATCTCTGCCTTAGTGGACTTAACCTTAGAGATAGATTATCGGCAAAGTGAGCGGAAACGAGAACGGCGGAGGGAGTTTAGACCAAGTGTTCCTCGTTTCGACCGTGTCAAAACAGAATCCACACCAACAGTAGAGAGTTCTTCGGGAATTGAACCCATGAAAATTGGTGTAGTCAGAGGTCCGCTCTCTAAAGAGGAAAAGGAAAAGAAAAGGCTGAACAAACTGTGCCTATATTGTGGAGGAAGTGGACATTTTGTCAAGAATTGCTTAAGAAGACCAAAGTTGCCTGCAAAGGAGCAGGAAAACTAGAGGCACCACAGGTAAGCGGAGCTGGACCTGTGGATGCGAATGGAAAAACGACTCCAATAAATCACCAATTGGCAAACACACTACAAGTCTTCTCTCCCCATTTGGTTATGACGGTGACCTTAAAGTTTAGGGGTATGGTTTTGACAGGAATAAATGTCATGGTGGATTCTGGGGCAACAGGTAATTTCTGCGACCACAAATTCGCTAGCCTGATCGGTTTACAAGCTATCAAGAAGGAGAAAAGTGAGAAGGTCAGAGCGGTGGATGGTACGGATTTAACTTCAGGGCCCATAACCAGCCATACTGAATTGGTACACATGACTACTGTCGAAGGACACCAAGAGACCTTGCAATTTGATTTAATAGACGCCCCCAATTTCAACTGATTCTAGGTCTACCATGGCTAACGGAACACAACCCGTTAATTGATTGAGGAGCCCGAACTATTCAATTAAATTCAGACTATTGCACCAAAAATTGTTACAATGGTTCCACACATTCATCTGTAACCAGTGCAGCAACCCAGCTGTGTGAAGGTGGAGGTGCGGTATGCGTGATCCAAACTACCATGATACCAGATGAATACCAAGACTTTGCAGACGTCTTTGATGAGGTTAAGGCAGAGACGTTACCCCCCCCACAGGCCCTGTGACTCCAAAATTGATCTAGAACCAGGGGCTAATCTACCATGCAGCAGAGTCTACGCCTTAACCGAGAAGGAAAACATCCATTTGAAGGAATATCTAGCTAAGAATTTGGAGAACGGATTTATCCGACCGTCGCAGTCCCCTGTCTCTTCCCCACTTTTTTTCGTACCGAAGAAAGGGGGAGATCTCAGTACTTGTATTGACTTTAGGGCGATCAACAGGATAACTGTTAAGAATCGTTATCCATTGCCCCTCATTTCAGTACTAATTGATCAAGTGAAGGAAGCAAAGATATACACTCGCCTAGACCTACGAAGAGCGTACCACTTGATTAGACTCCGGGAAGGTGACGAGTGGAAGACCGGGTTCAGGACCAAATTTGGCCTTTATGAGTATCTTGTGATGCCATATGGTCTCTGTAACGCTCCAGCGGCCTTCCAGTACTTTATCAATGATGTTTTAAGTGAATTTATTGACCGATGCGCTATAGTCTACATAGACGACATCCTAATTTATTCCAACACGGTAGAAGAACACCAGGACCAGGTCAGAGCCGTTTTACAACGTCTACGAGAGAACTCTCTATATGTTAAATTGGAGAAATGCCTCTTCAACACAGACGCAGTGGAATTCCTAGGTTTTGTGCTATCACCTGCAGGAGTTCGAATGGATGAGCAGAAGGTGAAGGCGAAAACGGAATGGAAATCTCCTACCAGTATCAAAGAGGTTCAAAGCTTTATTGGATTCTCTAATTTTTACAGACGCTTCATTCATGGATTCTCCCACAAGATACTTCCGCTGACTCGTCTTCTGAAGAAGGGAGTTCCGTTCCAATGGTCAGAAGAAGCAGAAGAGGCTTTTCAGTTGATGAAGAACAGTTTCACCACAGCACCAGTGTTGCTGCATGCAGATCCCTCCGAGCCTTTTTATTTGGAGACAGACGCATCGGACCTAGCCATCGGAGGAATACTCTCTCAGAGGCACAAGGACACGGGACAGTTACACCCAGTGGCATATCGGTCCCGCAAACTCAACCCTGTGGAATGTAACATTTGAGGCAAAGCAGGTGAAAAGTTTTGACTTCCGGATCATTTGAGTTGCCGTTCCGGAGTGGCGCGAGGAGCCGCGAGGAGCTACCAGACGCTGCCGTGAGGGGTTCTCTGCTGCGGCGGTGAAGTACACGATCCCGGCACTGGGAAGAGTCCGCAGGAGCAGCACGGCATCCTCGCAGTGCCGAGTAAACACGGGAGCAGCTTGGCAGTGGCGGGAGCGTCCCGCGGTAATAGCTTGGCAGCTTGGCAGTGGCACCGGCAGTGGCAGCGGCAGGCTCCGTACAGCGGCTGGAGCCGCGGAACAGCCCGGAACAGCCCGGCAGTGAGAGGCGGTGAGAGGTTGCAGCCGCGAGCACCAGTGTGGGGGTGCCAGTGGCAGCGTGAGGCTGTCAGAGGCTGTCAGAGGCGGCTGTGTGAGAGGCTGCCACGGTCAGGAGGGGGTCTGTGCAGAGGCCACAAGGTGAGGCCACAAGGTGAGCCCAACAGGTGAACACAACACGAAACAGCCATCCCAGCCATCCCAGCAGCAGCCACCCCTGTAGTAGCTAGTGCGGTAGGAGCAGCACATCAGGGGCAGGAGCCGGGACAGCCAACCCTCGACATAGAGACACCGACAGTGACTATTCCGGATTACTCCGGACTACTCTTAATAGTCCCTAGACCCTGACCCTGACCCTGACCCAGTCCCAGTACGCCAGGTCTCCTCGAGGGTTTTGGGTCTTGCTCAAAAGTCAGAACGTGTTCAGAAGGCGCCTCAAGGTATAAGGCGCAAGGCTCATTGAGACCGCAGGAACCGCAGGAACTGCTCCTCCTGGGTGAGAACAAGCACCTTTGCAACACTTGCAACCATTTCAGTGACTAAAGTTTCGATATGGCGCAGTAGTTTCACGTCTGAAACCAGATTGAAACCGGAGTTGACCACGGATAACCGGAGAAAGGTACAGACAGGCCCAGTCTTGAACAGCCCGTCAGAGCCCGTAAGAGCTGCTTCCTTGGTGGAAGTGGAGTGCAGGGGGAGAGTTGGCCACTAACAGACAAAGCAATATAAAGCACTCTCGCCTCATTTTTACTTCCGCCTCAAACCCTGCCCAGCACGCTCAGGCATTTGCTGCGCGACATGAGGTCAGGCCGAGTAAGGGAGATCGATCGTCCTAAGACTTCAGGGCGTAGAAGAAAGGACAAGGCTGGTCTCTCCACAGATCAGATGAGTGACGAACTTGCTTTAATTTCGACAGAAGGAGACCCAATTGTTGGTGGGTTGTTGAGAGAGCAACCTAAAGCCTCTCAAATTCAACCTAAAATCTATACGAAATTTTGTTTTTTAAAAGACATTGGCGCCGCTCTCTATTCAAGCAACGCCACTGTGAAAGGTCTTCAGTCTCCCTTACAACCAGACCAACTAGACCAAGTATCAGCACTGGCAATTACACCAGGGCAGATAACACAACTAACTCACCAAAGCCAGCGGAAACAGCAAATTACAGCACAAGTTCATACCCCAGTTTCGGCCCAACCGAATGAAAATTCTATAACATCCTCACTTACATCCGCATCTACACCTATAACTACATCATTGATAGCGGAATATACCAAAGAAGTTCCATACAATAAAACAATAAATAAAACAATACAGAGCAATACTCAGAACAATTCAGTAGTTGAATCCCCTCCAACTTGTCCTCAGTTAGCCCTATGGCGCAGCATAGGGCGCAGAGGAAGTTGTCTACAGGTGATTCGTTATCCCCTGGAGGAACTCAATCACATTTTGCTATACCATTAGGTTCTTTAGGACCTCATACATCTTTGCAAGCAGAAGCTCAGCATTCAATAACTGTAGCCAAATCATCAACTGTATCAACTCCATTTACGACATTAGGAGCACTTCAAACAGCGCAAGCACTGCTAACTTTAACAGGAGTAGGCCATTCATTGCCCAAGGAAAAGAACATCAGACTGACAGGAGCAAGCAGTCCTGGTCAGATTCATCTAGCCTAGAAGATATAATGACAAAACAGGACTCCCTACGGAAAGCTGAAGGATCTACTACTGGACCTCAGAATTTAAATCTACCCAGTGGCGACATGGTTAACACAGCTGAGTGTGAACTTAGCCCCATTACCCGAGTTAGTTCTATGATGACGCCCCCGCAAGCTAATCTAAAATCTCCAAAGCAGGACGAAGTAAGGGCTGTCTTATCCTATTTAGGAACACAAGAGTGGGAGGACATGCTGGCAGCAAACTCCCCAGTCCAACAGACGAGACCCTCCATGGAGAAGATGAAATACCAACACCCGCCTTCAGTGGACATTCAGCCCTCGTGGGGTAAGAAGGAAGTGGGCCCTAAGGAGCGGGGGAATCCAAACATGCATGATGGGAGTACTTGGGCTTCTCTCCTAAAAACCATGCAACTGTCAGTGGAGGCGCTACAATACCAATCAGATAAGATGGATATACAGGTCTCTTTACTAAATACTCTGGCAGTGTTTACAGCAGGGATTGATGAAAAATTGGGAGATCTCAATGCACTAATAATAAGGGCACAAACAGAGTCATACCTTCATTGTGGGTGTACCCAGATAGTGGACAAACTGGCAACTCTTCCGACTATGCTTTCTACTGTGCTCAATGAGCTGAAGAACAAATCAACCTGCTCAGCCAGCGCTAGCCACTCCAACGACGGCTCCACTACACTGCCGACAGCTGATGGTAACTTAAAGCAGCTCTGTAAAGGCACTGAATCCGTCATACAACAAAGAGTGGGCATCAACGGCACTGGCGAATCACCTAAGATAGTTACAGCGACACCAACCGAGATAAAAACTAATGCCAAACAACGCCGCCAGCAAAAAAGAAAAGGTCGCAACAATAAATTACTCCTTCTCAATCAAGCAGCCACCTACTCAATTTTTAATAAACAATGCCCTAACTCAACCACCGCACTAAATGAGGGGGACTTGCAAGATTATGATCTAGCTCATACTAACTCCCATCAAGACACAGCAGCACCCTCCTGCTCCCATAACCTTGGAGTTGGATCAGGGAATATGATTTTGAAGGAAGCTGAGGGGGTCCTTGGGTCTGCAAGGGACAAAGCCGTTACCTGTTCAGCCCTCGAACCTCTGCCACATACCATCAGATCCAATTCAAAAGGGCCCGCTGAGCTCGCTGATCATCAAACAATTATGGCCCTAGCAAAGGACAAGAATCGGGAGCCCACCCCGCAGGAACTAGGGCAAGTTTCTACTGTTCCTCCAGTTGGAAGTGACCAAACAACATCTAGAATGAACTGTACAATCCAGAGAGTGGCAACCCCAGGGGAAAAGAAGCAAGCAAGGACGGCCAAGGACCAACAGCCTTTGGCTTCTCACTCCTTGCAACAACAGGGCCAACCTGTAAATTCAACTGCAATAATAATTAAGGAAAGAGATCTTAATTCCAGCCGAGCAGTTGTGCAATTGAATCAGAACGAGCCTTATCGGCTAATACAACATAACCCTGCTGCCAACTGGAACGGGCCACCTGAAATCACCTCTTATCCCCCAAACGATTCGCTATCGGCCCTGCGATACACATTGTTCAAACCAGAGTACATTTCAAAAGGATGTCACGATTTGCTGAACATGGGCAATGTCTTAAAACTACTTAGGGCCATACCTACTCTATCAGACCTGAATACAACAGACTTACTCGCAATAGAGTTTCTCACATCAGATAATCCAGCCAAGCCAGAAATAACAAGGGCAACATGGAAAACAGATGCAACAGCCCAGAGAGTACTAAATCACCATCTTACCTTCAAAGACTGGGGCATTCAAGTCACCTCTTTTCAGCCTCAAGCCTACCCAGCTCCGCTATTAAACTTGAGCCCAAGGCTAGGGAGCAAGGATTGTTTAAGGCCCTCAACTTCTGTATTAAGAGGGGCACTTGGCTGCACTGCGCCACGAAGGGATTATAATCAAGGCGCACAACATGGATCTCCTAGGGCTGAAAAATTACGCGGATACAACTCCTGGTATGCTGAGCCAATTACAAGAACTATAAACCTTGCCACATCAAAACAATGACATAACTATCTAGATCACAGCAACAAAACACAAAAAGAATCCGCGATACATCTCTGCTCTTGGAATGTTAATGGCTTAGCTTCTAAAATTCAAGATCCAGAATTCGGCAATATCTTAACAACTTTGATATCATTATGCTACAGGAAACATGGCTTATGGAACCACTACACATAGACGGGTTTCTTTGCTTTGACCGTCCAGCTACTAGAGGTAGCAAAACGGGCCATTCTTCAGGAGGGCTAGCAACCTACATCTCAACAACATCCATACCAACAGCGGTGGTAACCGGTCCGGAAATAGATGTAGCTTTAGCAGTCAAACTTACTCTTTCCCTGGCAGGGGTACAACATGAAGTATCCCTTTTAACGTATATATCCACCCAAAACGGACAGCTAGTGACTCTGCAAAGTTAATTGATCAAATAACTTCTTATTTAGGCAGTGCCGAAATTTCAAACCTTATATTATCGGGGGACCTGAATCAATATCTATTGGGGTCATCCAAAGTAAAGGAAGTTTGTCTCCAATCCTCAAACTACAACATACCGTCACAAGGAACCTTCACGAATGGGAGGCCTAATAGGGAAAACAGATCCCTTTTGGAAGAATTAGAACATCTAAATCTTAGGGCCCTTAATGGAAGAACAGCCGGAGATACTCCCCCAGTGGCAAGCTACTACACCGAACTAACAAGCTCGCTTCTAGATTATACGTTTGTTAGTCTCGCACTGTTTTCATATGTAATAAGCTTTAGAATGGGCGACAAGGGGGACAGTGACCATCGTCCACAAGAGACTATTGTAGCGGCAACTGCTCCGTCCAGCATTTATCCTGCTCCACAGTTAGGCTTAAGCTACATGATAAATTACAAGAGGATCAAGTATACTGTGGAAAGCATTGAGTCCTTAACAGACTCAGCAATTAATCTTGCTCTTGCACAACCGTTCGAAAAGAACTTGATACAAACCTGGGAACGCTTCACCATTACCCTTAGCAACTTAAAGGCCACGGAAATAAAAATGAGTAGTCTTCCGGGGCCAGCACAAGCGAAAAAGATACCTATGGCTGAAAAAGCGCAAATAAAAGCCCTTAAGAGAATGATAAATGGCTCCATAAGATCTTTGCGTCATGATCCAGGGAATATATTGCTTCTTTTATCCCTGCGGCAACAAAGAACTCAACTAAAGAAGTTGAAATGGAACATCAACAATAACTACGAACAGGACTTCTGGGCAAAACTTTTGCATAACATAAAGTATAACGCCAGCGATCGCTTATGGAAATCAGTAAATACAATTATCCACCCGCATCATGGGGGACCTACTTCCCATATCCTGGAGGAAACCTGGGCAAGCTACTTAAACTCCCACTTCAACAGTCAAAGCAATACTCTGCCCAAACAGGAACAGAGTAGAGCAGACTTGGACGGGCATTATTCCAACATCGGAAGAAAGGCAGGAGGCATCATTAATTTCCCTGATTGCTCCGATGCTACCCGACAAATGGCAAGTAATACATCCAAATCTCCTGTTTTAATCCACCAACAGGAGGAAAGGTCAATCGGCACTGAGCTTTTAATTATTATGAAACAGATCAGGAAGGGTAGAAAGGAAGGAGCCCCGGGCCCAAATGGAATCCCGCCTGCAGTGTTCAAACAAAGACCGGAAGAATGGGCAAAAATATTCCATCCACTATTTCTGGAAGTAAGACGACTGGGCACCATTCCAGACTCCTGGAAAGGTTCCACGATCATTCCAATCCACAAAAGCGGCAGTAAGGCCTTGCCAGCCAATTATAGGTTAGTAGCACTGAGCGATAACGAGGCTAAATATTTTGCGGGAATACTGCTAGATGAACTAACCTCCTGGGCAGAAAATAATGAAATAATCCCGTTAAATCAAACAGGCTTCCGAAAAAACTGTGCCACAATAACCAACCTCTTGGCAATCTCGTTAATAATGGACACAACAAAATTGAGGAAAAAACAGTTGCATGTCTGTTTTATTGATTTCAGCGCCGCATTCGACAACGTGGAGAGGACTAAACTGTGGAATAAGCTAGCCAGATGGGGCATTCCAAATACTCTTTTATCAATGTTAATGCTTCTACATACTGATACCTGGGTACAGGTGAAATTAGGATCAGGGTCTCATCTATCAAGAAAAGTAAAAACAATCAAAGGACTTAAACAGGGCTGCGTGCTGGCCCCTATTTTATTTAACTTATTCATGGCAGATTTACCACAGATACTTGATTCCTGTAATTCCCATGCGCCCAGACTCGGGGTACCAGCTTGTCCAACTTACTATACGCAGACGACGTAGTCCTGCTTAGCCACACGGTAGTTGGCTTGCAACATCTTCTCAACGGTCTGCAGGTCTATGCAGAGGAAAATAGCCTGACAATAAACTTAAATAAAACCAGGACCATGACAATTAACAGCAAACGAAGAAAGAGGTACCTATGGCATCTGGGCGGCACTCATATTGAAACAGCAGAGACTTATAAGTATCTGGGTGTCCACTTAGACAAAGAAGGATCATTTACCCGCCAACAAGAAGAGATCAAAAGGAAAGGGATGATCCTTGCCTTAACCATGAAAAATTTAACAGCTAAGCTATTGGGCCCTACGCTGAGCCCTCTTTTAATGGTAGCACGGGCTAAAATTCTACCTACAATTGCCTACGGCAGTGAAACTCTGAGAGGGAGAGATACTAACCTTTTGGATAAAACAGTTGTAAAAGCTTACAGAATGATGTTTAGCCTCCCGAACTATACTTCCCAGCGCAAATTAGACTGGAGTTTGGCCTGTTAAAGCAAACCTGGGCCAGATATGGAGCATACATCAACTGTTGGAACAAAATCAGAATATCAAACCCTAACTCAATAAACTACCTTCTGTGGCAAGATCTTCAACAGAGGGAGAATTCACCCGCAAGACTGTATCTTCAGGAGGCCCTGGCAAACACAGGCTTATTGCCCTTATGGAATACACAGTGTCATCATTCAACTCTGAAGAAATTAGTCTGGAAGTCGCTGAAAAAACAGTCACTGGTGGAGGATAAAGCTGCTTTCTCAGCCAGAGCGCATGCTTGGATGACGTTGAATTCTTACAAGATCTTAGCCCCACAACAATATTTTAACCTGGGATATCCAAAAGCACAGAAATTAAAATTCCTAAAGCTACGACTTGGAGTGATACCATGCACACAGCACCTTCCACCATGGAAAAGGGTGCAGACTTTTACAGTATGCAGTTTGTGCAAAAACGGCCAGGGTGATACCATCCATACCATCTGTTCATGTACAGCGATGCTCCAAGAAAGGAGGCAACTGCTAAAAATCCCCCTTAATCAAAGGGGAATTCGGACAAGGAGGCAAGCTGTTTTGGCTTGCTTCGATCCAGCATCAACTCCAGACTAGTTAGATTTCTGGAAGCGGCCAAAGCAAAAATGCCAAACTGTCACTAAAGCTTTTTGGGAAAAAGGAGACTTTTGATTATTAATTTTCTCAGAGGGAGCAAAAATGCCCGCACTGACTGGTCAACTTATATTGGTTGTTCTTGAATGTTTAAATCTTAATATTTTATTTTGTAACCAACAGAAGTGCTTTATATTTTAACTGCGATGAAACTTTTATTATTGTAAATTAATATTTTAGATATGACTTCATTCTTACCACGTATTGCAATGGTTTTAAGTAACTCTGCAAAATAAAATAAATACTAAAAATACTGTGGAATGTAACTATACGATCACCGAAAAAGAACTCCTGGCGATCAAAGATGCATTCAAAGACTGGAGGCATTACTTAATGAGGGCAAAACACACCGTGTTTACGAACCACCGCAACCTAAAACTTTTGCGATCTGCTCGAACTCTCACACCACGTCAGCTGCGTTGGTCTCTTTACTTCACGGACTTTGATTTTGTTATCACCTTTCGTCCCGGATCCAAGAATGGAAAGACTGATGTCCTCTCTAGACTCGACACAGAAAATCAAACTTCGGTCATTGAAAACCAGCAAATCATACCTGATGGAAAATTCATTGGAACTATCTCCTTAGAACCCTTTGAATATCACGTTCGAAATTTGATGACCGACCTTGACATGGAGAATTGGGCCACAGAAGGTCCTCAACATTTCATTCGCAACGGCCTCCCCTATCTAGGCACCACCTTGTATTTACCCAACAAAGAACTTCAGATGAAGGCAATGCAGGAATGTCACGACAACCCTCTGGCTGGTCACAAAGGTATTTTAAAAACCGAGGAATTACTCAAATGTTGTTTCTGGTGGCCATACATGTGCCGAGATGTCCGTCAATATGTTTTAGGC
This sequence comes from Calotriton arnoldi, assembly GCA_963921515.1. NCBI lineage: Eukaryota > Metazoa > Chordata > Amphibia > Caudata > Salamandridae > Calotriton > Calotriton arnoldi. The sequence goes on from CAWUFW010016734.1 coordinate 100,181, forward strand.
TGTGAAATTTGTGCATGGGGAAAATCGGGCAGGTAGGCTCCTAAAGGTCTCCTACAACCCATGCCAACTCCCCCATATCCTTGGCACACGGTCTCCTTAGATTTGATTGTTGATCTACCTTCTTCCCATGGTTATGATACCATTCTTGTAGTTGTTGACACCTTTAGTAAGATGGCACATTATATACCCTTCAAGGGTACACCCACTGCTAAACAATTGTCCCACCTTTTCAATCAACATGTTATTCGCCTTCATGGGATTCCTAGGGTACTCATTTCAGACAGGGGCTCTCAGTTTCTATCACGATTTTGGAAGGCTTACATCAAGGGCCTTAATATTGACCATCGCTATTCCACCAGTTTTCACCCAGAAACTGATGGTCAGACTGAACGCATTAACCAAGAACTAGAACAACACCTCAGACTTTATTTGTTAGATAAGGAGGGTGACTGGCCTGACCATTTAGGGACTGCGGAGTATGCTCACAATAACGCCCTAAATGTATCTACTGGCCACTCCCCTTTCTTTATAAACTCAGGCAGACATCCCAATTCCCATGCTAATTTTGATAATGTTAATGTTCCTGCTGTCCAAGATATCGACCGACAGTTAACCAAAATCCATCACTCAGTAACCCAGAATTTTTCGATCGCGAACGATCGCTGTAAACACTTCGCTGACCGAAAACGTAAAAAAGAACCTGAGCTTCATGTAGGAGACTTAGTCTGGTTAAGTACTAAAAATCTCAGACTCAAAGGTCCCCGTAAATTTCAACCTCGTTTTATGGGTCCTTATCCAATTGAGAAGGTCATAAATCCAGTTACTTACCAACTATCTCTTCCTGGCACTACCAAAATTCATCCAGTCTTTCATGTTTCTCTCCTTAAACCAATTCAACCGGGGTTGCGTAGGACTTCCCCTCCTGATCCTTTGATTGTTAATGGTGAGGCAGAGTATGAAGTTAATCGAATCTTGGATTCAAAACTCATCCTTAATGAACTTTTCTATCTCATTGATTGGCAGGGTTATGGACCTGATGCACGTTCCTGGGAAAAGAGTACTAATGTCCATGCCCCACGATTAATTAGAGCCTTTCATGCTAAATTCCCTGCCAAATCATGACTGGAGGAAACTCCGTTGGGAGGGGGTACTGTCAGGACTCACGGGAGGTTTCCTCCTTCTAACTCAACGCTGGCTACCATTTCCCCCTTACAAACTTACCAAAAGGCAGTTAATCCCTCAAGTTGGAGTGGTAGTTGGCACCGATGGATCTCCAAGATGGCCGCCAATATTCAGTCACTGCAACAGCACACCGCTGTTAGCAGTCTAGTCTTTTAGGCTTCATGACATCTGGTGAAATGCGCTTCAACATTCCACTGCGCACTTCACTGAAGAGATTAATAGAAGAGCACCTGTTTTCCCCAGCGTCGTGGAAGTCAGATAGGGTAGTTGCGATTAAATCGGGGATTGCTTCGTCGGAAAAAAACAATTCCTAATTAAATCAGGTTAGTGTTTTACTTCGTAGCAAAAGGGAAATAATTCTGAGAGAAAAGTTCTTAGTGTCAAAGGTAATTTCCTAGTAGCGAGAGAGAACCGAAGCGAGAATAAACTGTGATGCCTGTACACCAAAAAATTCCTTTTCAGTAATTGTTTTCCCTCGCAGAGAAGGTTAAACTGAAAGCTTTCGTTTCAGCTGTCATTCGCAGCTGTTCTTGAATCTGTCAGACGCGGGCGTGACCTTTCAACACTACTTTAAACCAAAGACCCAAATATAACTAATGCTTCCATTAAACATTTAACCGAGGATCAGAAGCATCGTTAAACATCAATTCAAGGATGGAAGACTAATTATTACTACACAGAACCTCAGTTCAAGGCCCACTCCAGTCTCTTAAACAGTGAGTTAATTAGAGGGAAAAGAGAAACCCAGATAATACGTAAACTAGGAAAATAAGAACTACATACTCACCTTATCTCTCTTGCATTAAGGAATGGCAGGCTCAAGTGCAGATTGTACCTGTGAACAAATGGAAAGAGAACTGAGTGAAGACTTCTCATAATTACCTTGTAAACAATACCTGAGAAGTAGAAGAGAAGTAATCTTCAATACACACTCTGGTAGGATAAGTCAATTATATACAATTGAAAAGACAGTAAGTTAAAAAGCACTGAATTAAAAGTATACATGTTAATGTTTGCAGTCCTGTAAGAAGAAGAAGACGAAGCAGAAACAGGCAGAATTTGGAGCAGTCTCTTCTCTGTCCCCAACCCCTTTCCCCCCTTAGAACTTACCTGCAATGGAGCACTAAAAGACCTAGCAGGGTTGGTTCTGAGAAGGGCATTGGGACCTAGCGTCATTCTGCTCCTGTGTGGTTCGGACAGTAATAACGTAATTAGACCCTGACACATATAGAAAAGTCAAACCGTCCCTCTACAAATAAATACACAGGTAACTTTTGCCAGTTATAGTTATTTACTTTTTAAATATGTCAACAGTCTGTGTTTAAATCTTCTTGTAAGTGCATCAACAACATATACAAACATACTCTGGTTTTTAAGACAACACTGTGTTAAATTTTGTAATATCTTCTTTACAACTATCAACTGCAATATATGTGTCTTGTTCTGCAACTACTCCTCTTAACAGCTCTTGATTTTCCCTAGAATCCTGCCCAGGACCAAAGAAACAAAACTGAACATCACCACAAACCTTTTCTTTTTCTGTCACACTACCGTGCAAAAGTGCTCTATTCATTTCTCCTAAACACAAAGCAGGAGTTTTCACATAATACAGCCTCCTAACTAAAGTTTGCATTGTTGAGTGGTATAACTTATTTTGGGCCAGATGTAGGTGGCCAAATAGCGAGCGCTAACGCTGAAATTCGCTACTTGGCAGCGAGCAATGTAGGTAAGTTGAAACCTACTAGCAAAATAAGGAATCGCAAAATTGCGATTCCTTATTTTGCTCTTGCATTAAGGAATCGCAAATTGCGATTCCTTAAATGCAATGTAAGTAGCACAAAAGAAAGTGCACTTTAGCCTTAAGGAATCGCTAATTACCACCAACTTCAAGTTGGTGGTAATTAGCGATTTACTTTAAAAAGCACTTTTTTGCTTTTTTTAAGTGCCATGTGGCACACATTCATGCCCTTAGGGCATGTATGTGTGCCACATGTGCACACATGCACATTTCAGGGTGCAACAGGGTGTCCTTTGGAACCCTGGCACCCTTGAGATTGCGCCCGCAATTTGCGAGTGCCTCTTGGTGACTCGCAAATTGCGGAGCAATTCCTATTCATTCCTATGGGCCTCTTGGCCCATAGGAATGAATGGGAAGGTATTCCTTAATTGCGAATCGCAATTTGCGATTCACAATTAAGAAATATTAAGGAATCGCTAAAAATATTGCGATTCCTACCTACATGGCATTTTGCGATTCCTTAATAGCGAATCCCTAAAAATCGCTATTAAGTAATCGCAAACATGCATTTACCTACATCTGGCCCCTAGTGTTTTAACCTTCACCTCGGAAAGATACGTAGGAATTTTCCTACTATATGAATGGATTGCTGTCTAATACTAGAAATACTACTGCAATTCTATTTGTATACAGGACCCTGACTACTCCTTCCTTGTACCTCTCCTGCAGTAACTTCTTCTATATTTCTAGGTACCATCACCCCTTTAGCTATAGGACTACCATTCTTCATTTCATAACATTGTCCTCTTTAATCAATAGCATGAACTAATCTGTTATCCTGGAGATAGCTTACTTCATTAAAGAAAGGCTCTGTATAATAGGTATGTATACATTCACCACTAAAAACTGTACAACAGTTAGTTCTATTCACTAATCATTTCTCCTGGTTTTGTCTCCTCATGCACAACACTATTTTGTCAAGAGTCTTCATTCTATTTAGTATCAAAATGAAAAGCTTCATCTTCAAAGCAAAGGCTGTATCAACTACTCTATTGACTCATTCTTTCTGTTTCACTGCATCTAGAGTCTTCATTCTATTTAGAATCAAAATGAAAAGCTTCATCTTCAAAGCAAAGGCTGTATCAACTACTCTATTGACTCATTCTTTCTGTTTCACTGCATCTCTCCTTCTTCTACACTTTTTAAGATTTATCACTTAACTTACAACCACTCTACTATGAAACATCCTGGCTCTGATTTTGAACTTTTTCAAAGCACAATACCTTTTGCGAATGGCATACCTACATCATTTCTTAAATTCTTCTTCTGCTTCTAAAACATATATTCAGCATATCTCAAACAAAAGTTACACTCAAAATGAAGCTGGCACAAGATCTCTCGAGGCATTCTGCACTATTAATCCTACTCAATTTTAAACAAACCATGTTTAAAGAAAAACACTACCCTCACCATACACATGAATTTTTCCAGCTGAGGAAGAATGGATGGCTCTTCCTTCTCTTTAGCACCATAAAATTATTAGACATTGTCCGAGCAGTATTGTGAACTTTCTTGATTTGTATGGTAGAGTGTGCCATTTATCCCAGCCATCGCACCGTCTGAAGAGATAGTTTTCCTTTTTTACATATACATCTGATCATAGGCAGTTGCTATGTCAGAATTACTAGAAAGAGAGAAAGTAGCAGAGGAGTTGTTCAGGAACTTAAGTGCAGGTGTAGCTATAATGAATAGACCGCTTAGAATCTAAGGTCTGAAGGAGAAATTCAAAAACTTGAGAGATTAAAAATTATGAGCAATCCAAGTGGTAATATGCCACCACCCTAAAGCAATACATGAAACTAAATAGGATCCTGAGGGGACTGCTTGCCCAAATCTTTCCCACCTAAGATGACCTTGAGGAATACCTCTTAATAAGATGGGAAAAGGAATTATCAATGCAGAGAGGAAAGTCAGCGAGCTACAGAGTGAGATTAAATAAATTGAGAAGGAAATTAATGATATGAATTTATCAGAACCTACCAACAAGAACTATGAAATCCTGCAAGAGGTACTTAGAAAACACCAGGAAGAAATAAAGTTATGTAAGACTAGGAAACTTAAGCGAGATGAGAATGACTACCTAGGAGGCAGAGTCTTCACCTCTGCTAGGAAATTTGATTATTTTATTAACAAGCCAGTCCCAGAGGATAACAGATCAGTAGTAGCTCATCAAGTATAGTATCAAGTGACAATGAGACCAACCCGGACTCAGCTGCAAGGATATCTGAACCAGCGAAGAATAGTTTTTTAGAAGAAATAAGTGGGATAGGGATTGGCAACATGAAGACCAACATACGTCAAGGCCGTGGAGAAAGACAAGATGAGGGAAGGGACGAAAGAGATATATCAAGAGACAGGGTAGGACACAGAACATGTCCTTAATATAATGAGCGATATTACTTGGGAGAAATGTATGGTCATAGTCACACTCGATGTGGCATAATTATATATCAATATAATATCAGAATTTGGCATGTTGGCAATGACGCACTTTTTGAATAAGACACCGGCTGGTCTACTATCACATACAGAAATGCTGCTTCAAATGACATGACTTATCTTAGACAACAACACCTTTATATTTGAAGTTAAGTGGTACCAACAGACAAGCAGGTCAGCAATGGGATCCAGGTTCACTCCTTCTTATGCCAACCTTTTCATGGGTTGGTTTGAAGAGGAGCGGGACTGTGGCCGTGCTGGATCAGGCTGGATTGAATATATACATTACTGGGGTAGATTTATAGACGACATCTTGATGATATGGACTGGATCCATGAATGATTTACAAAGGTTTAAACAATATTTAAATGACAACCCCTACAATATCTTCTTCACTATGAATTTTTACCATTGTGTGATCCAATTCCTTGACATTGACATGTATGCATGTAACTCTAAGTTAATGAGCAGAATGTACAGAAAAGATACATCATGCAATGCCATATTAAATGCTAGCAGTGCCCATCTATCACATCAAATCAAAGCGATGCCCTATGGGGAAATGGGAAGGGCTAGGAGAAACTGCAGTTCAGATATGGAATACTCAAACACTCTATCAGACATGAAAAGGAGATTTCATATCTGTTAGAAATGGGATCTCTGGTTGGCTAAGGCTTGCGCCAAAGCCAGGCAGAGACCACCACTCTAGTCAGGGCAAGGGAATTACACGCCGAAGATAACCCCTGCTCACCCACTTGGTAGCTTGGCACGAGCAGTCAGGCCTATCCCGGAGGCAATGTGTAAAGCGTTTGCGCAACCACACACAGCAACAACATACTAGGCACACCACAAAAGGAACTCCACACAAGGTTATATCAAAAATAGCCTTTGTATTACCATAAACACATTAGAATAGCAATCACATAATATACACTGTGCCAACTGGCACTAGGCAATATTTACAGGGGATTATATACACCTGACACGGCCAATTGGGCCAATGTCAGAACTATTACAAAGTGAACTTAGTAAATGTAGAACATATCATAAACGTAGAACACAACCAGTAATTACTGGCAAACACTGTACTCAGCATTATCCTGCAACATAAATCATATTATGCACAGTATCACATTTAGGCGTGAAATACATTCTGCGCCAACCTCCTAAGTATAACTCACATTAGGGGCATAACCTCACAAGCATTAACCACAATATGCAAAACCTCATAACATAAACACAGTAGAGGCATAAATCACGGTGCATAACTCACAGGACATGAATCACATTTCCTAGCACCACATAAATCACATTAGGGCCTGGCGCCCTATCAACCCAACAGTCCCCCTGGCCAACTGGCCTTCTCAGAGGGCTCAAATGCCCTATGTCCATAAAAATGTCAGGGCGGCTGCCAATGCAGCAGGATCCATAAGTGCGCAATTGCGCTGGGGCAAAGGAGTGTCTCTCACTCTTATCTCATTCAAAAATGCCCCTAAAGGAATATTGGCCTAACCGTAGCAGCTGACGCTAATTGCCGTGCAGCTGTGAATCCAATAAAGGCCCTGGCACCACTGTGCCCTGAGAGTGGGTCCCCACTGGGACTCACTAACCAAATATGCAAAACGTTGCAGCTGCCAGCGCTGGTGCGGCGCAGCTGGAAATAAACAAAGGGAAGGGGCCCTGGCACACCTTTGCCTCTCGTTGGAGCGGCCCGCAACGGCGGGACCGCTCAAGCCAAACTGGAAGGGGCACGGGCCCCTCTGGGCCCTCTCAAAACAAATATGCCCCCTCGGAGGAGCGGCCCGCTCTCTGGTGGGTCCTCTCATGGAATAGGCACCCACAACATGCCAGGACAAGCCCTCACTCACCGGGCTCTTAGACGCTCCGTCTCCTCTCTCTCGGGCTCATCCCGTGGATCTCCTCTGGTCTGGGCAGCGGGCGGGGCTCTCTCAGCTCACGAGAGCCCCGTGAAGACTTGCCGGCTTCTTCCTTCGGCCTGGGACGCCCTGGGAGGCGGGGTAGGCTCCCGTCCTCCCTCCTGGCCGCAGCTATTCGTCACATGCAGGGCTGCCGCCGGTACACGGGAGCCCTGCTCGGCCGGCGCCGACTTCTTCTCGGCTCTTCCGCTTCCGCCCGCAAGGCCCCGCCCACAACCAGGCAAGGCCGCCTGGCTTCCTGGTCACGCCGGGCCGCGGCGGTGATTTCCTTAATGTGGGGGCAATACGGGGTAGGCTCCCGTTTTAGACAAAGACAATGGCGGGGTGGGCACCCGCAATAAAATCAAATAAGCGGGGTGGGCACACGCGAAGACAAAGAAAAACGCGGGGTGGGCACCCGCTGCTCCAGGCATCATGGGGAATCCCTATGCCAGGGATTCCCTCTCTCTCTCTCTCTTCATGCAGCGCCGTGCTGCAAGGCCCATGCGCTCTTCTACCCTGGCAAAATATCGCGCTTCCAGGGCAGCAGGAAAATAAAAGGTGTTGCGCTCACAGGGCGCAAGGAGCCATTGCTCCAACAGCCAAAGTCCTCAGAAATCAAGGGGGCAAGGCTGGGCCCAGGGAGGCAAGCCCTCATGGCGGTTCCTCCTGGGCCCCAGCAGCAGCACGCCCCAGCAAGGTTCAGGAACAGCATAGAACAGTTTCATGGGGTCACAGCCCCTATATTTATACCACAAATCTCTTTGTCTGCAGGACAGGGCATGGGGGAACCAGATGCAACTGGTTCAGGGGGGATTTGGAGCACTTTGTTTTCCAAGCTCCCCTTCCCCTTTGTCAGGTGTGGGCTAGGTGATCAGACACACCACAGGGGGCGGAGCCAGCATTGTGCAGGCTGGGCACAGTCCTATTCAGGGTCAGGGATTACTCCTCCCACTACTCCTACTGCAGATGTCCCATTCAGCCTAGCGCTGACTCACCCTGCCCCTCCTGGAGCCACACACACCTCTCAGCCCCTGTCACTCACAAGCCAGAGATGCAATTCACATCAGGCAGGCAGACACATAGCACACAGAAATGCCAACTTCTAAAAGTGGCATTTCTCCCATAGTCATAATAAATCTGCACACACCATTGCGCAGCATTTATTCTCACAATTTCATACATACTAAACTTGACCACGCTGCTCCTCCCATTCCAGGAATTACCACTGACACACTTTATCAGGGAATCCCCCATGCATTCCTATGGGAGGGCAGGCCAACCTTACTAAATGTACACAGAGAGCGCACGCACTTTACACTGGACCACAGTGCTAAAGTGCCCAGAGGCCTAAAACCACCAACACCATGTCTCAGAAAATGCAAAAAGTTCAGGGGTGACCCTGCACAAAGGGCCAAGTCCAACACAACCCCCTTCCAGCCAAAACGCAGGGTAGACCAATCACTACCTTGATGGGCTTCCCTGCTTCGGGCGATAGAACACGGACGTGGGCCCGCAACTGCAGGGACACCCTCCGGTTCTACGCCACTCTGAACTTATGTGGTTCCCTCTGAAAAAACTCTCAGGCCCAACTAGGCTACCCCACTGGTACTCCCTAGTTTTCCACGGCCAGGACCATTCCCTAGGCCATCCAGATGTCACTGATCCTTGCCAATCCACAGAGTGGGGGGCAGTAACCCCAGGCACATAATAGCCATTCTCCACTCTTCCTCTCAGTGTAGTTCCAAACTGCCACTGATCCTCCAACCTAGGGTCCGTGCCCTCAGGCTGGCCAGAGGTCACGGGCGAAGCGTCTCCTCACCCTACCTCCCTTCTGAGGTTCCGCACTCTCCCAGGAGAAGCACCCCCAGAACACAACTCTCCCACCAGTTCAGGACCTCTCTCCATCAACTGGTCTACCACCTGGGATCTAAACTCTCCGGCTGCACCGGGGTCAGAGGCGAGGACTCCCTCCCGCTGTACCCCCTTCTAGAGCCCTATACCCTCCCAACTGGAGTGGTACCCCTAGAAGGCAAACCGGTCAGGACACTGATTACAGTTACCCTTCCGTCCAGGACAGGAAACACCTGAACCTGGCTCCCCAACCCAGGGATGGTGCCCTTTGGTTGGACAATTGCCCGGCGAACCAGGACTTCCTGGGGAGTACATATACCCTCCCCGAGGGTGACACATAACTAATGTGTCATGTGACAGTCTGCCTGGCGCAGAGCTCACGACCTCCTGTCCATCCAACAGTGCGTGAAGATGCCCCAGGACAGAAGTGGCGTCACCATGGTCAATCACTGGTGACTCAGCCCTTCTGGCTGGCCCCTGACCCAATGGTTCTTCCACTGGGGACTCTTTCCCCCTCTCACCCCTCAATCTGGACTTCTGCACCCTCCACTTAGGCGTGACACTGCCAGACACCAGAACTGATGGAGGCCTGATTACAGACACTCCCAGCTCACCTAACAAGGGGAGATCCCCCTCGAAGAAGGGTCCAACAGGACAGACTAGGTTCCCCACCTGGTGTTCCCTCTAAGAACCATCCAGTACTGGAGACTGAGGTGCGGGCACTTCGGGACACAGCCCAATCTCACTCCTTCTCCTGCGAGACAGGATGTGAGTCCCTACAACCTCCTCACTATAAGGTTACCTAGCTGGGCTACTCTGAACCACTTCCACCACTCTGGGTTGGAAGATACCTGCACCATTCCTCTAGTATCACTCCCCAATGCAAGCTCCCTAGAATCAAAGAACTCACACACTCCAACAGGGGTTGGCGCGACTCCGGAAAACAATTACAGGGCAGGTTCTTTCTGACAAAACAGATTGAAGAGCCCTTTAACACCATTTACCGTGCTAACCAATCACCTAAAATGTCCAGTGCACCAGAACACTCATCCACGTACTCCCCCCCAAGACTGGTGAGACAGTATCTTACTGACCCTGAATCTCAACCTGTCCCCCTCTTAACTGTGAACCAGGTACCATACTCTGGGAACTGGGAATGGGACTTCCTGCGCTGGACTCCATATTGCTGCCACCACTGGATCCCCCCCTTACTGGGGATTCCAGAAAACTAAAACTGCACTTAGGGGATAATCTACCCTCCCGAGCTAGTTACTCCATGCCAATTAAGTTACCACTGCAGGCCAACCCTAGAAATAGCAGACATCACAGGGGCAGTACAACTCCTTTAGCTTCATGCCAACCCAAAAAATAGCACGATGGCACAAGGGCAGTCAACTCCTTCAGCTTCAGGCCAACCCAAGAAATAGCAGTCTGCACAAGGGCAGTACCAAACTCCTCCAGATTCTCTGGTTTCTGTCCTTGGCAGGACCCCCAACTCATAGTGCAACAATAACACACATTTCAATTAAATGATACTTAAAACAAACTCAGAAACAATAATCCCCAAACATATGACTATCTAAAATGCAGAGCTTGTAGTGCAACCAGTTGTCACTGTGGTACTGCGCAAACGCAAGTCCTATCCTCACCGCTGACAACCAATATTAGAAATGGGATCTCTGGTTGGCTAAGGCTTGCGCCAAAGCCAGGCAGAGACCACCACTCTAGTCAGGGCAAGGGAGTTACACGCCGAAGATAACCCCTGCTCACCCCCTTGGTAGCTTGGCACGAGCAGTCAGGCCTATCCCGGAGGCAATGTGTAAAGCGTTTGCGCAACCACACACAGCAACAACATACTAGGCACACCACAAAAGGAACTCCACACAAGGTTATATCAAAAATAGCCTTTGTATTACCATAAACACATTAGAATAGCAATCACATAATATACACTGTGCCAACTGGCACTAGGCAATATTTACAGGGGATTATATACACCTGACAGGGCCAATTGGGCCAATGTCAGAACCATCACAAAGTGAACTTAGTAAATGTAGAACATATCATAAACGTAGAACACAACCAGTAATTACTGGCAAACACTGTACTCAGCATTATCCTGCAACATAAATCATATTATGCACAGCATCACATTTAGGCGTGAAATACATTCTGCACCAACCTCCTAAGTATAACTCACATTAGGGGCATAACCTCACAAGCACAAACCACAATATGCAAAACCTCATAACATAAACACAGTAGAGGCATAAATCACGATGCATAACTCACAGGACATGAATCACATTTCCTAGCACCACATAAATCACATTAGGGCCTGGCGCCCTATCAACCCAACAGTCCCCCTGGCCAATTGCCTTCTCAGAGGGCTCAAATGCCCTATGTCCATAAAAATGTCAGGGTGGCTGTCAATGCAGCAGGATCCATAAGTGTGCAATTGCGCTGGGGCAAAGGAGTGTCTCTCACTCCTATCTCATTCAAAAATGCCCCCAAAGGAATATTGGACTAAACGTAGCAGCTGACACTAATTGCCGTGCAGCTGTAAATCCAATAAAGGCCCTGGCACCACTGTGCCCTGAAAGTGGGTCCCCACTGGGACTCACTAACCAAATATGCAAAACGTTGCAGCTGCCCGAGCTGGTGCGGCGCAGCTGGAAATAAACAAAGGAAAGGGGCCCTGGCACATCTGTGCCTCTCGTTGGAGCGGCCTGCAACGGCGGGACCACTCAGGCCAAACTGGAAGGGGCACGGGCCCCTCTGGGCCCTCTCAAAACAAATATGCCCCCTCAGAGGAGCGGCCCGCGCTCTGGCGGGTCCGCCCATGGAATAGGCACCCACAACATGCCAGGACAAGCCCTCACTCACCGGGCTCTTGGAGGCTCCGTCTCCTCTCTCTCGGGCTCATCTCGCGGATCTCCTCTGGTCTGGGCGGTGGGCGGGGCTCTCTCAGCTCACGAGAGCCCCGTGAAGACTTGCCGGCTTCTTCCTTTGGCCCGGGACGCCCTGGGAGGCGGGGTAGGCTCCCGTCCTCCCTCCTGGCCGCAGCTATTCGTCACACGCAGGGCTCCCACCGGTACACGGGAGCCCTGCTCGGCTGGCGCCGACTTCTTCTCGGCTCTTCCGCCCACAACCAGGCAAGGCCGCCTGGCTTCCTGGTTGCGCCGAGCCACGGCGGTGACTTCCTTAATGCGGGGGCAATACGGGGTAGACTCCCGTTTTAGACAAAGACAATGGCGGGGTGGGCACCCGCAATAAAATCAAATAAGCAAGGTGGGCACCCGCGAAGACAAAGAAAAACGCGGGGTGGGCACCCGCTGCTCAGGCATCACGGGGGAATCCCTACGCCAGGGATTCCCTCTCTCTCTCTCTCTCTCGCTTCATGCAGCGCCGTGCTGCCAGGCCCATGCGCTCTTCTCCCCTGGCAAAATATCGCGCTCCCAGGGCACCAGAAAAAAAAAGGTGTAGCGCTCACAGGGCGCAAGAAGCCATAGCTCCAACAGCCAAAGTCCTCAGAAATCAAGGGGGCAAGGCTGGGCCCAGGGAGGCAAGCCCTCATGGCGGTTCCTCCTGGGCCCCAGCAGCAGCACGCCCCAGCAAGGTTCAGGAACAGCACAGAACAGTTTCATGGGGTCACAGCCCCTATATTTATACCACAAATCTCTTTGTCTGCAGGACAGGGCATGGGGAACCAGATGCAACTGGTTCAGGGGGGATTTGGAGCACTTTAATTTCCAAGCTCACCTTCCCCTTTGTCAGGTGGGGGCTAGGTGTTCAGACACACCACAGGGGCGTAGCCAGCATTGTGCAGGCTGGGCACAGTCCTATTCAGGGTCAGGGGATTACTCCTCCCACTACTCCTACTGCAGATGTCCCATTCAGCCTAGCGCTGACTCACCCTGCCCCTCCTGGAGCCACACACACCTCTCAGCCCCTGTCACTCACAAGCCAGACATTCAATTCACATCAGGCAGGCAGACACATAGCACACAGAAATGCCAACTTCTAAAAGTGGCATTTCTCCCATAGTCATAATAAATCTGCACACACCATTGCGCAGCATTTATTCTCACAATTTCATACATACTAAACTTGACCACGCTGCTCCTCCCATTCCAGGAATTACCACTGACACACTTTATCAGGGAATCCCCCATGCATTCCTATGGGAGGGCAGGCCAACCTTACTAAATGTACACAGAGAGCGCACGCACTTTACACTGGACCACAGTGCTAAAGTGCCCAGAGGTCTAAAACCACCAACACCATGTCACAGAAAAGGCAAAAAGTTCAGGGGTGACCCTGCACAAAGGGCCAAGTCCAACAATATCAGAGGCTATGACACTGGATCTATTGATGAAGCTTATCACAGGGCGGTGAAGCTAGATAGAAACATGACTCTTACCCACAAGAAACATAGGGAAGACACCCACAGTAGAACCATCAAACCAATACTCGTCTATGGGAGCAGCATTGGTAATTTTAGCAAGATCTTAAATCGACATTAGCACCTCCTAACTGGAGACAGCCACATTGCACAACGCAATAACAAAAATATGGGTATCATATTCCGTAGAGGCAAGACACTGAAAGGACTGATCAGTCCCAGTTATCTGGGTAAAAAAATCTAGCTCCAACTGGCCTACATGCCTACATATTGGGTTCCACAAATGTGAACACTGCACAATTGTGTGGAGAGGTGTGGTGCAGCGGCCAGGGCAGCTGACTTCGGAGCACAGGGCTGATGGTTCGATCTCCGGCTCCGGCGGCAGCTCAGCTCAGCACCATGTGACTCTGGGCAATAGCTCACTTAATTTCCACGACAGCCCCCACCGCCTTGAGACCCGTAAGGGTGAGTAGTTCGCGCTTTACAAATACAGATTTACATTTTTTTTTCTTCACAATGTGTAGATTGACTAGAGAACTAACAACATTTGAGTACAACAACAGTCAGACATACCGCATCACACAGACCATCACCTGCACTACACGCTTTGTTGTTTATGTACTAATGTGCAATGCAAATGTGAGAAAATCTATGTAGGTAGTACGATCCGAATGGTCAAAGAAAGAGTCATGGAGCACTTCAGGGCAGTAAAACAAGGGGACCCAAAATACCCCTTTGCACTGCATACCCTAACATGTGGAAAACAGGACCACCATAGAACATTCCAATTACATGGCCTTGAAATGGTACAACAAACAGGAGAGAGGTGGGAATCGCGAGCTTAAACTGAGACTACAAGAGGCAATGTGGTAAATGCATCTCAAAGCGGTTGATATGAGTCTGAATATTGACCGGGAACTGCACTATTTCTTGGGTGTTTGACAGAATATTGAAACCTTTAGATGGTGTGACAAGGATTGGATGAACCTAACCAGTATGTATAATAATAAGACTTTGGGATTGGACATGTATTTCTCTGACAACCAGGAGAATACCATTGAAGAAAGCCAATTGTGATTATCAAAATATCTTATGCGATACACGGGTGGTCTAATAGACATGGCTAGAATGTATTGTATTATACATCCCTTGTATTATGTATACAGAATTTAAGTAAAATTTACTACCTATACCTGATTACTTTAAACTGTGGCTGAACAGTGTACACTAACTTGATTTTAGATGAAATTTCCTCCCACCGCACTACCCCTTTATTTTACTATCTTTTCATTTTTACTCTCCTTTTCTATTAGAGCACTCTCGGGTTGTATATGTAAGTACAGTTAGTATATGGGATCTGAATTTATCCACAATACACTTGTTGCCGCTTGCTAGGCATAATAATGTAGATATATTATGACATGCCATTTACAAGAGAGCGGCATCCCCTAACAGTAGCAATTTAATGCCACTTCGTAACGTACATCGGTCCACCCTACAATAGTGGCAATCAAGCATTGTCTGACCCCCAAATAAAGTACACAATATCTTTAGGCAGTTATGATGCAAAATAGAATATTTATATAATGTGTCAATAGAAATATGTGATAGGTTGAGAATATGCTTGTTACAAGATGGCTGCACCCAGTTTATGTAGTTTGAGCTCACATGCTAACCGCAAAGTTACTTTTGGTTGCTATTACCTGAACCAGGTCTTCTTAGCACAATGGAGATCAATGGGCAAACATTTGCTTATGATTCATCGACTGCTATAGATCTTGATAAGAAATTGAAATACAATGTAGAATATTTACAAAACATGCTAATAGGAATAGATGGCACACATATATATACCAGTTACAAGATGGCGGCACCAATTTACATGGCTTGAGAAGCCCACTCAGACCACAAAGACGTAGTACGCTTCTGACGTTCTCCCTTAAAATTTCTAAAATGGAGTCTGGCTACCACGCCAATACACTTGACCGCGCCAACACACCAGGCAGCTACGAAGAAGAAGAGAGTCACACTTTATATATATATATTAATACGTGAGTACAGCTGTGCAATCTATAGATTCTAATGCTTAAA
The DNA here is from genome assembly GCA_963921515.1 of Calotriton arnoldi. NCBI lineage: Eukaryota > Metazoa > Chordata > Amphibia > Caudata > Salamandridae > Calotriton > Calotriton arnoldi. The sequence goes on from CAWUFW010016734.1 coordinate 115,866, forward strand.
CTAAGATAAGCATTACTTTGTCGTCAACACTGGACCTCCCTGGTATATCTAATTGTATTGTTTCGAGTGATAATTCTGTCAGGACTGAAGGAAAAAGAAACAACGGTGACAAACTCAAGACCCAAACAATTTCCCCCAAAAAACGATTGCCTCACAAAACAAAAACTACTAATAGCGACGATAAAACGCAAACTAAATAATATCATGCACAAATCTACTCAGGAGGTGCCCGAATATAGATCCTTAAGGGCAAAATGTAAAGATATCCACCGAGAATATAGAAAAGCAAGATTCTCTTATACGAGAATGATGGAAGAAAATCACTGGAGTAAAGCACATGAAATTATAAAATCACGAGACCAGAAGCGTTTCTGGAATTGGTTGAATAAGTGCTGTAGATCCACTCATTGCCTTATAATTACATATAACTCGCCTACAGCTTGGGAAAACTACATCGAAGTTCTCTATGTGGAGCCATCCAGTCATTATGGAACAACTCTGCTTATGAGGAACATTAACAACGCATATCAGAGTATGGAGCCACAAGACCTTCCCGATGACCGAAAAGAAATGACTCCCTTGAAGTATTGCATCTCATCAAAAAATGCGTTCTGGAGGGGCACCAGGCCCCAATGGTATTCCACCCACGGACTTCAAAGGGATAGCACGTAAGTGGGCAACTATCATGGTATCATGGCGCCTTTATTCTGGGAGTATAGACTGGGAGGAAGTATCCCGAGTATTGTCCCAATACACAAAAAAGGCTCAGGATCTATCCCAGAAAACTATTGGATGATTGCGCTCCTAGACTTGGATGGGAAATGCTACTCTAGTATACTGCTACAAGAGCTGACGGCTTGGGCCGAAGAGCGTAAATTGATCCCTTGCATGCAAACTTTGTTCCAAAAGGGATCGCACATCGAGGATAACCTGATCGGTATTTCAAACCTGATAGAGACAACACTGGCAAAAAAAAGGCAGGGCTCTGTATCTTGCATACATCGATTTCCAAACCGCCTTTGACAGCGTGTCCCACCAGCGACTATGGCTGAAATAAAAAAATTGGGGTATTGATAACACGCTCTTAACAGCAATGATTGCTCTATACTCGGACTCCTGGGGTAAGTTTAGAGTCACTACAGCCTGGTCCACCACCAAAAAAATACAAACCAATAAAGGCCTAAAGCAAGGATGCTTATTGGCCCCTATGCTTTTTTAACCTATACCTGGCCGATTTACCGGAATGGTTGGCTGAAGCACGAGCGTTTCCTCCCAAACTAGTCGAAACCAAAATTCAATCTCTTCAATACGCGGACGACACAATATTACTCAATCAAACCCAGATCGGCCTACAGCGGCTATTAACGGCTCTGTCTCTATACTGCAGAGAGAACAATTGAAAAATAAACATGGCAAAAACAAAGGCAATGATAATCTTGCGACAAACAAAAAAAAAGGTGCATGGAACATTGAAGGCACACCTATTGAGAGAGTGACATCCTACAAGTATCTAGGAGTGTGGATCGATCACAAAGGATGGCCCTCCGCTCAAATCAGTGCAATGCATGGAACAGCTCAATCTCTGGAAGGCATTTTCTGTAGAGCAAGGAAAGCCATAAGTTCACCTGACCTCACTCCCTTAATTTGATTAATGGGGGCAACATTTTTACCGTCTGTAGCCCATGGAGCAATAGCCTTCAAAGATAAGATGATAACATGGCTGGATAGAGTTCAGTCAGCCTGTTTCCGTAAAGTTTTTTTCCTACCAACCGCTACCTCACATGCGCAAATACGTAGGGAATTCAACCTTTCATCCCAAAAGTGGATCAAGAAAGCTAGATTCATAGCGTATTGTCTAAAAGCCAAACAAACCCAGGACAACACACTAAAGAAAAACATCTGGACAATGGTAAACACCCAAGGGTCCTCATGGTGTGAATTTCTAGCGCATTGTGTTGAGCATTGGAAGCAAAGGAAATATTGTCAGCCCCCATACCTATATCAGCGGCCGCGAGACTTTTAACAAAACAGGCAAAGTTACTGTCTGCAGACAGTGATATGCAATCTTTGAAAAACTTAAGTCATGGAAGCTGGGCACCAAAACTTTACAGTAGTGGGACCTTGCCACACTAACTGTCCTCTCCCTTAAAACCAATAATCAAGCTTCAATTAATGAAACTGCTGTTCGCATTGATCCCATTGTTGGCATACAAATATGGGCGGGGTAGAAAGAGGCTGTAACTACTAATTGCTGAGCATGTGGAGCAGTGGAGGAATTAATAACTCACATACGGTGCATCTGCGAGAAACTACCAACACTGAGAATATACTGGCTTCGCCCTATTTGGCGTATTTTAAATATACGGACATGTCAAGCTGCCCTGGTCGAGTGCATGAAAGGTGAATCAGTGCAGCTGGCGGCTCGCTTCATGCAAATATTTGATGGCAGTAAAGGCAGTTTTGGACTCCTACCAACACACAGAACTATAATCCATAATGCTGTGCCAGTTGCTTCAGCGGCGTTTAAACCTTTTAAATTATTGTATAACTGATTAAACCCACTTTTTTTCTTTTCCTTTTTATAATTGGAACTGATGTATTTTATATTGCTTTTTTTCTTTTTTTTGCCTCATTGCAATGATTTTAATTAATTGTGCAATAAAACTTATCTTATCTTATCTGTCAGGTCTATTGAGTCCTTAGATTTTATGTATTAGCATGGAAGTGACCATTTCTCGATCTGCTAAAATATGCCCATTACCTGAGATATAAGGGAACTATGCTAGTCCATAGAGTACAGCTTTACTGTGCCCTGACTTATGAATTTATATTCTTTATATACAATGATGGAGATACACTCAATATGAGTTTATGCCTACTTCACGTTGTGATAACAGTAAAGATAGTTTAGTGCCAATCTTGATTGCTAAATCTTTTACTCTATGCTAACACACAGCGACATATGTATAATTTCACATATCGCTCTTGATAACAGATATACCTTTCTCATAAAAATTGAACTTGGAGTATGGACTTGGAGTTTCATAAGGTAAGTGATCAGCTGCTCTCATGTATGATGTATTGTTATCTCTAGCACTAAGTGAGATCTCATGTCTATTTATTTAGAAACCTCTTAATATGTTGTATTGGGGACCAACACTAATATAGTGAGCGCCTCGCAAAATCTCACGCTTCTGATTTTCAATAGAGATAATGATTAGTGCCAGACCTGGCACTTATAGATGCCGTTAGTTAACAACAGAAGTACCACTATTGGCATGTTGTTTTGTTTTTTAGATACCTCTTTAAAACAGAATCGTACATTAAGGTTGGATTGACAAGAGTTAAGGGATGCTTTGGTTTGGCACATGAAATACTGATAAACTCAAATACCGAATACGAATGAACTTTAGATTATGGGTCTACCCAGTTGTCACATATTGTGATTCACCTATCTAAAACAGGATCAGACACTTAAGATGTGATGATGAACATACTTATCTACAACATATTAACCTCACAGATAATTGCAAAACTGGATATTAAGTGCCTTATTATAACACTGAATATACTGTTTGCTGAATTTCTCCAAACTGACACGTGGTGTTTCATCAGATATCTGGTCACGTTCTAACCAGCATCACCATGGTTGTGACTTCCTAAAAACTCATTTGGCATACGTTGGGTCATCTGACCCAGGTGATGGGACACTCCATTGATTGTAATAATTCCTCTTTACTTGAATTATGAATTTATTGTAGATACTATGCCCTGATGAAGTCTGCTGTGACATGAACTGCCTAAGATGAAACATGTTTTGGCAAAGAGGCGTATATAATGTGAAAAAAAATAAAAGATCTAGTGAAACCACGACCTCACGTCTACTTCTGTGTGCCTGGAGAAATTTTGTTATGATGTTTTCATTAGCCTTACTGAACATAGATCACCATGTAACCATATATGCAATTTCTTAATAGATGTACACCTTCAAGCCATCTTTCCAAAAATATATACCTCTCTGCATCTTTAAGTAAACTCAAAAGTCTCACCGTATATATAGCTAAGTGCAAGCACAAAAACACATCTCACCATTTAAGCATATGCAAAGCAGACATGTAAGTTAAAAACCACGTTGACAAACACATCCTAATACATACCTAACAAGTATTACTTATTTCTAATTCATATACAGACCGACAACATATTCTCATCTTTTATTTTTCACTACACTATTCCTGTGTAACAATGCTACTAAATGTACTACAACTCCCAGAATGCAAGTAACAGATGTATCTATTCTGCACATGATGATTAGACATTTCGAATATTGTTAGTTCCTCATTGCAACTTTACACAAGTCACACTGTTATTTTTCAATAAAATACACAATGGAATAAAGAGGCACTAATTCATTTTTCACTTACTTCCCAAACCATTCACCACAAACCTCTTAAGCACATACTCTAATAGATACAATTCATCTCATATCTTTTTTCACGTCAGTGTGATACTCCTTTTAATCATACTCCCATATACATCTTCATTTCTAATCTTGTCAGAGCCACCCTAGTACGCAAAATATTGTGATTTAATTTTTTCTAAAATGTATTTTTTTCTTTAGTTTTTGGCAAAAATGGAAAACAAAAGCAGACATTCAATGGCCACCAACACATCCAAAAATAATTTGTACAAAAAATGCATTCCGAACATTACCCTACACATTACTGTATACAGACTTATTTCAAAGCATGTTTAAACTCACATTTTTCTACTAAGTTTCTTTCAGACCTATTTTCCGTTATGGTGGTTATATGGGATGTCGCAATGACATTGTTAATTTCAACGATAGCGCCTTTTCCATAAAGTGAAAACACATATATGCACACATATTACAGTATTTTACACACTAGGGGTTTATTACTGTACACTTCAAACTCATGTTTTTCTAGTGTATTTCTAAAACAGCCATCTCTAAAACCTATTTTCCATTTTCGTGGTGAGGCTGGAGATCGCGATGACATTGGTAATCGTGATCCCTGCGGTTACATTGCGAAAGCAGAAAGCAAAAGCAGGAATTCAATAATCACCACCCCATAAAAACATTATAGCTATATAATTAATTCTAACCATCACAGTAGATAACTCACTATATAAATAACTCTATAAATACATTTGTCAATATCTCAATAGCTCTATAACAATGCATATTAATGATTCACTGATATATATTTCCACCAATATTTGCGACGGCGTTGATAGTCGTGATGTCCCCGCAATGGTACATGGAGGGGGGGCCGGGCTGGCGGTCACATCGTTGTTGCAAATATCGTGCGCAATTAAAAAAATCAATTTGGACACATAACTTGTGTCACTAACCCCCCCCCCCATCTGTCAACCATGGGGTCAGAGTAAGTGGCGGCTGGTGAACGTTTGAAGTGGTGGGCATAGACTAGTATGTAGAGTGTGGAATTACAATACATCACGTGATACTGGGAATGCCTATTCTTTATGAAATTTGTGTAATCCTGCCGCCATATCATAGGGGGTGTGTGGGTATGAACTAACCACTTAGCTACCTATGCTAAAAAAGTTACTTTATAAATGGAGATGCCTCGATAATGCTCATTGTCTTTGACAGCTATTTTGCTTATTTACTTTTGACATGACAGATAGCTTATATATCTTGGGGGCGATCAGACCACATGTGAATCTTAAGAACAATGATATTTCAGAGCAAAAAGTGATGCTTAGATGAGGGCAGGAAATAAAAGTTCTCATCAAATTAACAGCATTCCTGAGGATTTAGGGTTAAAAACCAAAACTTGAGATTGCGCTATATTCTCCCCAATAAAATGTCCAGTCAATAAACATGTACATAGTATAAAAGCACTAAGGCCTGAGAAACAACTCTTTCATGTCTATGTCAGACATGAGAACAGTGTAAAAACACTAACTATAGAATACATTATCCTGTATCTCGCTCTGAACATTGGAAGGAACATGGTTTTTCAATACTGCTGCTTGTTACAGCAAGCCCATTATCACAATGAAATGAAATGCACAATTGACTTCCAGCAACAACAAAATTCTGTGCTTCATTTTATCTCAGTGGCAGTTCGCCCCTCTGTTTTTGCACTTGAAAGTTTCACTTTTGGAATGGCTTGTGATTGGGCCTGTTTAAAAAAATAATTTATTTCTTCACATAATATGTACAGATTGCAAAATAAAAGACAGAAAAGAAGGGCCCTGAATGGCACAAGTATGTGCGATAAGTAACAGAGCTCAAATTCATGACACGGAGTAGACACTGTGCATCGGGATTCACTCCGACAACTGCAGATAACTGCTGTAAAACCTTCCTAATATTAAGACGGTCAACTTTGCTGTTTGATTTTTATATCTTACCGAAGGTTAGCATCTGCAGAGTCGTCAAGTTTTCCTTTATTCAACTTTGATTTGGTTCTCTTAGCAGTCAAGAAACTGGTGCTGCTAACATCAAGCAGGCAGTAAGAGTTATATTTCAGCTGCTTAGTTTCAATCCAGTCAAATGCCAGTCAAATGCACTCGTATTGTTTCCAAACCTTGTGACGAGGGGGAAAAGGTCAAGGAAATGTTGGGAGTCTAACTTGAGTGACATGAAGCCTGACGCTGGACTTCTCTTTGCAACGCCCGATGACCATCAATCTTGCTAGCCTGCAACACCCACCCACTTTTATGAAAGTGAAGGGCTGTAAAATTAATAGCCCAACGTCATTGCATCATTACTCACTGGGCCCTGCGCAATGGAACTTCAGAGAATGCCTGGTTGCCTGGCCTTTACTACGAGCGAGGCTTAGGCAGCAAAGCATTTACCATTACTTTACATATGCCTACAGTCAAAGTTTTATTTATATAAAAATGATAATGGGATTGCCATATAGGTGAGTGGGCCTAAGCACTAATCAGGAAACCGCTGCTGGTCAGAGTGTTTCCAACATGACCCCTTATGTCGGCTTTCACACAAATTTTCAGGCCCAAGAGCCATTCCCGATAGATAAAATGGGGGCCGCAACTTTCTATTCAGATTGCATTCAGCCAATCAGAGCAATCCCGTTGGCATGTGCATTTGCGATTCATCGCGAAACCTTCACGAAATATCTGCTCCAGAGATATCTCTATCATTTTAAACTTACATTTCTCAATAACTACTGAACAGATTACACCAATTAAGCAAAAGGCACTTCCTTGATCCGACATCTACCATCCTGCTAAATTTAGTGTAAGTCCATTCAGTGGGTCGGGTTGTAGGTGTGGCTAAAGGTTCCTTTGGGAATTAACATTACAAACGAAGCCTTATTTTGTGCCCCAATTTCTCGGTCCCCACTACAGGTACTTTTGACAAGTAACATGAAGAATTAATGTAGGAGATGAATGTAACTAGCATGAAGAACTCGTGTTGCGAGGTTAATGTCACTCATATACTGAATGTGTTTAACAATGATATTTCTATAATTTGGTAAATGTGTTAATTAAAATGCAATAGGGCCATGCTAATCTGTGATGGTTAAAGTGACACTTTCTTATGTTAGCTAAAATCATAGACCTGAAATACAAGTCCGTGACAACTCTCGCTTTAGAATTTATAGTTGAATTTCAAGTGCATTGTAGAATCTGTTCTTTCTCACATTTGTATTCCAGGTAGAGAAGCATTAATTAGGGAAAAGTAATGTCTTTATTTTACTAGCTAGGCCATGAGAAGAGAAGTTACAGTTACATTTTTTGAAGGTGATAAACCGGGAGACGAATTCACATGGGAGAAGGCATGGGAACCAAGGAGAAATTGTTGCGAGGGAGCTACATGGAGAACATCGTGGAAAAGTACTCGCATGACCGCACTCATTGTGGACTGTGCATACGCTGTGCATTATGGGAAAACTATCTCTGAATAACTAATTTTTGGAATTAGGGAACGTATCTATTTCTTTCTTGCCTTTGGAGAGAGAGCTCTTTCTTGCAATAATTGATTTATGCTACTTGACCCATGCATGCTGGAGAGACTTCTTAGGAAGACTCCACGTGCTGACACCTTTCCTTTTCACTGAAAATGCTTCTGTAAGGATGTCATTTTAGCATTAGAGTAGGGATATATTTAATGCTTTTCATCCATTAACCCTTGATGCTTCCTGATTTTCTGTATCTTACTTCTTGAATTAATAGTCTTGTTCATGCTGCATCATTTAAATTGGACGCGTAGATTTGGCTTTATGCTAATTCCTTTGTATCTATCTTTTGTTGATGTGTCTCTATGTTTTGTAATAAACTAACTAACCGTAGTCAGTTGTCAGTGGATTATTATGTGTCAAAAAGAGTTATTGGCTAATTAATGGTGTATTAATGATTTTCTCCCCTTTCATGCTGTGAAAAAGAACCTTCGGAGTGTGCGTTTAGAAATGGGCTAGTACTAATGGGCCCACCCTTTCAAAGCCACACAAGACCCCCTTGCATGGCCCTGAGTTACTTCATAAATCTGGAGTAATGCAATGCACACAAATCATTGCATTGCATTGCATTACTGTGCCCTGGGAAGGCGTTTCATCGGTGTTGTGTGCATTACAAGATTTACCAAAAGTGGTAGATCTGGAAATATGCAATAAACATATGCCTTCCCAGGGGAGGCATAACGAGAAGAAATATCTTTATTTCTCCTTGTTACCTCCTCTTTCTATGTGTGCTGCATGCAGCACACATAGAAAGAGGAATATGCCTCTCATGATGTTTTAAGCAGGAAGGTGCTCCTTCATGCACAAAAGCAGTCCTACGGGCAACACTTGCACCCTTGTACCATGGTGCAAGGGTGCCAGCATTGGCACTAGGTAGGCAAAATGGCGCCAGTGCAGGGGCAAAGGCAGGAATGTACTGTATTCTTATAAAAATGGTGCATTCCTGCCCTTGCACTGTAATGCAGGGCAGCAAGGTGATTTGCTGCACTTCAATGCGTTGTGTTACTTTGCCATAAATATGACCCTTAGGATGTGACCTATTGAACATTGTAACGAACAAGCAGCTTCTTTCCATTCCTATTCAAAGCCCCCAGGAAACATCCACCTCACAATGTTCCGTTCAAAACATTGTTGTACTGTACATACTATTTCAGAAAAACTGTGCGTTTGGACAACATACACTTCAAAACTATGCAGGACTGAGTCTGTGCATACCAACAGAATATGCTGACCTTAGTCCTGGCTAGCTCACAGTGCTCCATCAGGACCTCTAAATCTTACTAGATATCGGATGGCATGTGCAACCTCTGAACAGAACAACCCTGACTCTTCAAGGAAACCCTTTTGTTAGTAACTCAGGCATGCCCAAAGGTAATCACAAGAAATACTCAAATTTGCATTCTAAACATTTATTGAAGCACTAAAATTCTTGTGTAAAATATGTGTGCCGCAATGATCAATAGAAGGAAACAAAACAGAGAAATCAGCATCACAAGAATGGCAAAGAAATTAAACAGTTCAACCATTGTGCTGCTACATTGATTATATGAATATATTTAATTATTTCTACACTCCTACCTAGCACCTCCTGTCTTAATATGCAAAGAGTTTGAGGATCTACCAGAAAACCTTAGAGCTGTCTAGCTCCCCATTTACCTGAGGGTATGTGTCATCTGGGAGCCTTCTTGGGGTAAAGCAGGCCTCAGTCCTTCTCATCAGGGTTATGAGATTCAGTTGCCTTGGAATTCTGGCATGGGGAAACCTCCACAGTGCTAGTGAAATTGCTTTTCTGTCTAACCACAGGATTGATGTAGCTTATATAATGAAAATTCACCCATGCTACCATGCCGGAACGCCAGTCGGGCCGTCATTATTGATTCTACCTTTGCAGAGCTGAATCTGAAGAGTATTGTGTTCTGTATTATTAAAAGCATAAAGAAAGTGAAAAAAGTAAATAAAAATTCATATTAAAAAAATCATAAAATATTGTATTAAAAAGCAGTTTTGCATATAAAAACATTTCCAAATAAAAAAAAGCTCTTTACTGCCCGAAACTGGCAGGCTGTTTAATTGTTCCAGAAAAGCAGATGAAACAATATTATTCCCAGCTGCCACAGATGATTTTTCCATTGGCAATCTTATCACAAGTTCCAATGAACAAACATGGTCAAATCCACCCCCAACCTGCAGCCGCTGAAGGTGTGACAGCCAGCAGTGCATCCACAGAGGACAAGCCAGCATCTGAGAATCCAGGAGCAGAGGCATCTCAGAAAGGCTCATAATATGTGTTTTGTAGCAATGGCAATCACACAGGGCAACTATGAAAGTGAGATTTAATGGAAAACAGGCTACACCCAATGTAGCCAGATAAGCCGAAAGACAAGAACCAGTTATCATTTAATTCCTAAAGTAAGGGGTCACTAAAATATTGTATTATTCTTTCACAACACAGTAGCACATGTGGCAGTGCTATCCACATTTGCCCGCATTTCGGAACATCTATTGCAGAATAGATCAAATAAAACTAATATCTCAACAATGTAGAACAGGAAAGTGGTAAGCCTCCAAAAATGCTTCTAAGCATAGAGTGAATGAAAGATGGAATCACTCCGAAGAAAGTATGGAAGGCACAACCAAACTAGGGAGTCCATTACGATGACTGGCGGATGCACCTCCGCGATGCTGGTGGTGGGATAAAACGCTGTTTTCCGCCCGTGAGCAGCGGTGCACCCGCCCGCCATTTTACAATGGTCAAACACAGCCCATTGTCCGTCCGCCGCGGTGCGACGTTGACCGCCATCAAAACGCGCCCGCCACAGCGGCAGAGACAACCAATCGAGAGCCACCGCCGTGCGGAATGACGTCCCTCCCGCCATACAAATTAGGATGCGCCAAACAGCCAGGCACACCGCAGCGGAGAAACCGGCCAATCTGAGCAGGCGGAAGCACCACAGCGGAGCGAAAAATAGAATACCGAAGCCGATCGCCATGGACCCGGCACTACACGTCTTTCCGGTGCTGTACATGATACACCTCCAGCATGCCATGGACCGTGGCGGACGCCGCCGCAGGTACGCGATCACACAACTCTGCACACAAACACAACCCACAACTCCATGGCTGATGTAAGGTCCCTGCCCCCACCAGACACCCTGTTGGGGACAGGAACACAACCACAGGTGTAGCCACACATGTCCTACCTGCCACTAGTCCACCCCTCCTCAACCAGGCCACCATGTCCACGATCTTGAAATAATGTCCAGTTCACGTGACCGCAGCGGTGAATCCGCGTTAAAAAATGCGCACAATGTAGTAGGCTGGGCCAGCGCAAGGCATGGGCAGTGCACAAAGTACACAGGGCAACACCTCCACACTCCACACACTAGGCCCACCCACAACATGAAGGGACATGCCACGTGACCCTCCTGTGCTCCCACATGCCCAATAACCAGCCAGGTGAACACACACACTGCACCACACAACAAACAACTAGGAGACAGCCTCATCAGGTGTGGCTGCAGAGTAACACACAGCGTAGAAGCACAGGGCCAAGGGAACCCACACACCATAACAACACCACACTCATGGCAAGTAAACTGAGTCCAAGCACAAAATAAACACACACAGACAATGAACAAACACTCCAATGGACACACAGCCTGCCAAGTCACACAGACATACCCCACACTGACACACAGCAACAAACACAGACCACATGCCAGCAGCAATGGAGGACAACAAATTGGAAACCTAAAGTGAGGTGCACACAAATGGAATGGCAAGGAGCTGAACACCAAGAATGTGTACATCACAAGCAAGGGAAGGAACATATAACAACAACCCCAGCTCAAAAAATCACACATGGCAGTCACAGTGATTGAAGTCAAACCACAGTCACCTCACTGCAACAACTCAGGGAGACAGCAAGGCAACCCATGTATAGGCAGAGGAATGAAAGGAAGGGTATTAAGTCTAACACTGAGCAGCCCCACATCTGCATCCAAATACATCACAGGAGTATGTCAGCAGCACAACACACAGGGCCCATTGCAACACTCCATGGCTGTCAAACACAAGTGTGAAGCTCCACACAACCCCCACACCCATCACACCTGCAGCACACAACACCAGTGACAAACACACAGAAGCTTGCCAATAATGTCCAGTCAATACACTGACAAGGAAACACACCCCCTGGAGGGTATCCACAAACATCACACACACACAGGTATGGCAGAACCACTGTACGCACAAAAACAACAGTCGGACACAGAACTCAATCAAAACACACACACAGAACTACTACAATAACAGACAAGACCTGTGCAGCTAAACAGTGCAAATTCAATGGGAGCACAGACACAACAGGAGTACACAACCTCATCAGTCAGGAAAAATGCACAGACAACATACCACAACACATATAAGAAGTGCATCCACACAAAACAATAATGGAGACAAACAGGGAGAAATGGGCCTACAATGACACACAGACAGACATACCACACCACCCATCAACTCAAAATGGTGTCATAGTGTACCACATGCCTGCACATGCACAACAATGACAAGAGACACATCAAATATAAGAGGAGAAAATACCAAGGATGCACATAAAACAAGCACGGGAACTACAATAGACCTCAGTCCATGTGACAGACACACAAGTAAGGCACACCACAATGGCAACACACATCTGAATCAAACACAACAACAAAACACACACACTGACAGGCAAATATAACACCACACACAGAGCATCTGTCAACTGCATGAGACAACACAACACAAATACTGCACACAGCCACATCAGACATAACACATGCACATGCAAAGATATCAACATGCTACAACAGCTAAACATCAGGGGGTGCACAACAGGCAAGGACAAGGCAACATACACTCACAGCACTGCATGCACACCAAGCAGTGTGTGCACAACAGACATACCAGTTACAAACAGAGATGAGTGACACACCTTGAACACACACAACAACAATCTAAACATCACACAGACAACAACACCCCCAGGAAGTTAAACAGTCCACAGCAAACACACCTACATCTAAGCCAACACACACAGATGCACAAGTCTGGGACACCAAAGTTGAAACAACATGATCAGAGGAAACAAGACATTGGCAATGTTGAAGTGGCATATCGAGCATGTGTCACAGTAAACCATACCCACACAGTAACCCTTTAGTAAGCAAGGACACTGACAAGGCAGACAACAGGAGTACATTTCTATTTTATTTGCATTTCACACAGTTATGCAGCAAAATTTAGACATGAGCAAGGCCAGTGGCCAGTCCAAAGTGCAGGTGAGGTACATGAGATGCTGCACAGGCAAGGGGCAAACAGCAGTGAACAGCAAGGCCAGTGGCGAGTCCAAAGTGCAGGTGAGGTACATGAGAAGCTGCACAGGCAAGGGGCAAACAGCAGTGAACAGCAAGGCCAGTGGCCAGTTGTTATATTGTGCTTACTCTTCTGGCCAGGCTGGAACTGCACATCTCCACGAGGTACTGAAGGTTCTATGGTGATGTCATGGGCTGGGGGGTGACCGTTGACAGTTGGCGTCAGCTGTGTCTGGCAAAGCTGTCGTGTGGGGTTTCTCTCCTGACGATTAAACTTCAATTCAAAGGAATCCATTGTTGTGTCTTCATTAAATCCACAACAATGTTGGCGACGATCGGCCAGACACAAGGCTGTGTCAGAGAGAGGAAAAACCCCAACGACGAACCCAACTTTCGAGTGAAGCAGCGGACGCGAGAAGCGACGGGCAGGGAAAGGTTGAAACGCGATGTCACCAAAGGAGATGAAGACACGCGGAACACCCTGCAAGCTGTGAGAAGGGAGAAGCAGACGGAGGAGTCGTGACGAGAAGGAACGCGTGAGTCACCAACAGCATGGAGTGCACTGCATCGTGAACAGAGGAAAGCTGCAGCGGTAAGGAGAGTACGGCGGGGCAGCAAGCAGTGCAGAGAGGAGGCGTAAGTGACAGCGCAGAGTGAGCAGCGCAGTGAAGAGAGCGCAGCGGGCGTGGAAGATACGCCGTGACACTGAGGAGCGCGTAAGTCTTGTGAAGGAGTGCTGCGCATAGAGAAAAGCCGTACTGGTAAGGAGTGAACGGCGGGGCAGCGAGCAGGACAGTGGGCACAGAGGAGGCATAAATTACAGGGATGTAATCAGGAAAGGAATTTAGAGCAGGAGAGTGAAGCTGGTGTGTGTTCACCGTGGTTGATGATGAGCGATGGTGAATTTTCAAGGGGGCAGTCTGATGTTTGTTTGCCATCTGGTGAGGGTGCTGGGAATGATGGCGAATTTGTGACTGCCAGAGAGGGAGATGAGTTGGTGGGCTCATCTCGGGTCTTGAGGGAGGCCAGGGAAAGAAGAGCTCCAGCATATTTGGGTGACTATGTTGTTTGATTTGTTCATGTCTTCTTCTTTCGGTTCCTACTTCTTCTTTTCTTTTTTTCTTTTCTTTCTTCTTTTCATTTTCTGTTTTTACCTTTCATTTGTGTTCTCACTTTGAATTAGAGTAAGATGGGGAGATGTGATATATTGTGCTTACTCTTCTGGCCAGGCTGGAACTGCACATCTCCACGAGGTACTGAAGGTTCTATGGTGATGTCATGGGCTGGGGGGTGACCGTTGACAGTTGGCGTCAGCTGTGTCTGGCAAAGCTGTCGTGTGGGGTTTCTCTCCTGACGATTAAACTTCAATTCAAAGGAATCCATCGTTGTGTCTTCATTAAATCCACAACACCAGTCCAAAGTGCAGGTGAGGTACATGAGAAGCTGCACAGGCAAGGGGCAAACAGCAGTGAACAGCAAGGCCAAGGGCCAGGTCACAGTGCAGGTGAGGTACATGAGAAGCTGCACAGGCAAGGGGCAAACAGCAGTGAACAGTGAGTACATGACATCCAGCACTGGGAATGTGTGGTACAGTACCCTGCCATGGTCAGCAACACACTCAGGGTGTCAAAAATGGGAAGTCCATGGTACCACTGTGGGAGAGACATGTGTGTGAGGGTGACCAACCCTCAGACTTGGCTGGCAGTATGACTGGGAGGTGGCTGTCTGTTGGGGCCAGTTGGGGTACTGGCTCGGGGAGAGAGAGGCCCAGCTGGGGTAGAGCCATCAGTGTTCTGGGAAGCTTGAGGGCTGCTAGGTCCAGGTGTGGTAGAGCCAGCAGTGGTTTGGGAAGCCTGAGGGCTGCTAGGTCCAGGTGTGGCAGAGCCATCAGTGTTTTGGGAAGCCTGAGGGCTGCTGCTAGGACCAGGTGGGGTGGTGGCACGTGGAGGTGGACTCATGCTTGCATGAGACCCAGTGTGTGTGGGAGAATTCGTAGGGGTGCCCTTCCGCTTCTTGGGGATTTGATATGGCTTCCCTGTCCTGGGATTAATGCCAAGTGGGGTGTATACAACAGGCACACTCGTCACAAAAGCTGGCTCATGTGCAGATGCTGGTCCCCCCTCTGGGGACGTGCTGGATTCTTTGGGGCGCTTGGCCCCGGATTGCCTCTGCCTCTGCATCACCTGTTTACCAGGTGTCCCCCCTACAGTGGCCTCCTTTCCCTGCTTCACAGGGCTCAGGATGGGAGTAGATGTTGTGGGTGAACTTGCCTTGGAGCTCTTCTTATGTGTACCCTTAGCAGGCACCTGTTTGTCACTGGGCACGGAAACTGTGTGCTTGTCTCTGCAAGACACTTTTGGGACAGGTGAGTCCTTGGCTGGGGATGCCTCTGAGGCATGTGAGCCTGAGGCCTGCTTCTTGCCATCCTTGCCCTGGGTGTGGCCTGAAGGGCTATTGCTTCTGCGCTCTGGTGTGGGTTTACCTTTCTGTGGGGATGGTGTCTGTGGCCTGGACTGCCTGGGCTGCTGCTGCCGTGTGCTGCATGTGCTGTATCTTTCCCTTGATGTCTGGGGTGTGTGGTCACTATCATCAGATGCGGCCACTGGCAGGGTGGTGGGCCTAGGGACTGGAGCTGGACTATGGGATTAGGCAAGTTGAATGGCTGCTGTCACTGCAGAGGACAGAGACTGTACAGTCTGGTGTAGGCCACCCACGTCGGAATGAACGCCCTCCATGTAAGCCACCACCTGTGCCAATTTTTTGTCATGGTCCAGGAAGGCATTGAGGAGAGCTGTCTGACCCACACACAGCTGGCGCAAAAGGTCCATAGACTCAGCACTGATGGCAGCAGGGGGGACAGGGGCAGGGGCAGGGTCAGCGGTGCCTGGGATGAAGGACACTCTTCCCTTTTTTGTGGTCCGAACACAGGCAGCAACAGTGGGAGTAGCAAGGAGAGTGGGCACTGAACGTTGTGTCTTGGACGAGGAGGTATAGTCCCCGTTTCCTTCGGCCAAAAACATAGATGCGTCACCGCCGTCGTTAGATGATGTAGAGGTCTGCGTCTCTGGCTGTGAGTCCTCTAGAAGACTATGGTCCCCCTCTGATGCGCTGGTGACATCCGTGTCACTATGCTGGTATGCAGCAGTTGTGCTTGATGCCTCACCACTGGTGTCCATCCCGTGTCCTTCCGTGCCCATGTGAGATGCTGCATGAGAGAGAGATAGAGGTAGGATCAGTACATTTGCATCAAGTTTACAAATATCTGCAAGGGAAGCATCACTAATGATGAACAATCATCCATGTTGGACAACACCATGGGCAGTAACACTGTGCAACCTCAATCCAAACATCGAAATTACCGTGGCATAATGCAAACTTGGCATAATTCACCCATGTGATGGACACACAGCCAATTAGCCTGTTGGTGGCTTCAGCTAACCAGACACACAAATCCCTCTGTGCATGCCTAGGGCCCTGAGGGGGTAAAAGATTCTACTCACAACATGTTGCCACTGTCACATCTTGAGCCAGCAGAAGTGTCCAACACAGAGACAGACTCCAACATATCCGCACACAATGGCCATGAGCACATGCCATCCACCATGTCGTATCCTGGGGCACAGCTACAGTTGCACATTGGTGTTAGATGTGTAGCCAGCACAAATCTGAAGTCAGGCAATGCACACATTGATGATGGCACACTCAGATCATGCACTCTGCTGGACCCTGACATGGGATGTCAATGACGACACCAATGAAGATGATACCAGAAGGCCACAACTACAAATGTGAACTCAAGGGCCATTACACCAATGACATGGGAAGGTACATGTTGGGGGAATGCATGACAACTGCACCCAACACCGCGGCCACTTACACGCCATTGCATCACACTAGCAACATCACAGCCCTGCACTGGCCCAGGCTTGGAGCACATGCAGCCAAACAACACCGAAAGTCAGACTCACAGAATACTCACCACCAGCTTGCTGCTGATGCCCCTTCAGATGTGCATCCAGTTCAGGCTGCATCACAGCTAAAATGCGTGCCATTAGTGGTGTCATGCTGCGCCGCGCCAACCTGCCGGCCCGAGGGATCAGCCCCAGTGTCATCTCGGCCACGTTCCTGCTCAGCCGGCAGATGTCATTCCACCTCTTGCGACAGTGGGAGCGCCGTCGTTTGGAGACACCCAGTGCACGCACCTTGCATGCAATGGCCCTCCACATGGCCTTGCGCTGGTTGACTTTGAGCTGCAGACATGGGAGACAAGAGGGTGCAATAATCAGTGTAACCTACCATCATTTCACAGTGCAGGAGCATGACACTGACTCATACCAACTTCAGCCATAACTTTAGCAGAGACAACAAATCTGCGACATTCAAACATTATCATGTGTGAAACACACATTAATGCATGCAGGTATGAGGGTGGACACAGTACATGCCTATCTCAAAGCCATGCAGGATGCCAGCAGAGAGCAAAATGTGTATGCTGACCACATCTACTGCAAGTTTCTGGGAATACCAAGACATGCAGGACATTACTACATATGTCACTGTGAATACTCACTGTGCCCAACACTGCGCAGCCCTCAAAGCACTTGCCCTTCAAATGCCACACTGTGTCATGGATGTCACATTGAGGGACATGACTTCACAAATGCAAACCCTCATCACATGGCCTGTCGTGTGCAATCTACATCTCTGTAATGGCTCTTTGATGGAGATTCAAGAGGAAAAGCACCGATTTGACACTCTGTACATTCAGTGTTGTGTCACTGTCAGATTGGGCAGTGAATGTGCAGGCCAGTTGGGGTCACACAGAGGTCCAACGTGGGGCATCTCATCTTTTACATGGAGGGACTATTTGGAAACACAAACAGTGCCAACACATGCGAGTATGTGCACATGCTGGTGGTGATGGAAGGGTCTGGGCACAAGAATGTTGGAATGTACAGTGTCATAGGTGAATGACCAACAAGAGTGTCACACTGGGGGACTGAGGTCCTGAGCATAGTGCAGAACTAGAGAGGAGGCACATATTGAGTCAGAAGCAATGCCCTCACTACGCTCTGGACAACAACACTAGCTAAGGCCACAGATGGGCCTGTGAAGGACATCAGGGAAACACACAGATATTCAGACTGGAAATCACTGTCCTGACTCCTGAATTGAAAAGGTGCAGCCTCACTGTATGTCTGACAAGACATTACATTTCCCTCACATCTGGATGTGCAGGCAGGGAAACGTGTTGAATAGGCTAAACACACCTTCCCCCTGGAAACAGCATGCTAGGCAGTGCATGTCCCAACCCCACACTCTCACGCACATACTGCAGCAGATCAACTTCATGTGTGCCCCCCCCTGCACTCTCACTCACACTCTGAGATACTTACCACGACATTTGGCACACCATATAGCCTTGGATACTGGGTGAGCACCTCGTCCACCAGGACCTCCAGTTCCTTGGTGGTGAAGGGAGTGGCACGGATCTTCTCAGTCCTCGCCATCATTGTGGGCAGGAGACAGCAGCAGCGGCAGTTGGTGGTGAGGGGTCTCAGGCAGCAGTCCCTGGAGGCAGCAGCAGGTGAGGGGTGTCAGGCAGCAGTCCCTGGAGGCAGCAGCAGGTGAGGGGTCTCAGGCAGCAGTCCCTGGAGGCAGCAGCAGGTGAGGGGGTCTCAGGCAGCAGTCCCTGGAGGCAGCAGCAGGTGAGGGGTCTCAGGCAGCAGTCCCTGGAGGCAGCAGCAGGTGAGGGGTGTCAGGCAGCAGTCCCTGGAGGCAGCAGCAGGTAAGGGGTCTCAGGCAGCAGTCCCTGGAGGCAGCAGCTGGTAAGGGGGTCTCAGGCAGCAATCCCTGGAGGCAGCAGCAGGTGAGGGGTCTCAGGCAGCAGTCCCTGGAGGCAGCAGCAGGTGAGGGGTCTCAGGCAGCAGGCTCAGTGAGCTGTGGCAATGTGTGGCTCTCTCACACACATATATAGCCCCCAGGGCTCATTTCGTTTCTGTGGTTCTAAGCTGCTGCAATTGGTGTTACAGGTCTGCCTCATTCAAACACATCCAATGACCACCTCCGCGGTGGCGGAGCACGCCTACCGCGATTTTTAAACTTGCATCAGGCAACCGCGATTGCACTTCCCATTGGCTGGAAGGGCATGGTCCATGGCGGTGACACACCGCAGGGGACAGGCGTGCGGTACCGCGGTGGTGCATCTTTCAAGTGCATCGAATGACCGGCCCAGCGGTGGCGGAGCACGCCTACCGCGATTTTCAAACTTGCATCAGGCAACCGCGATTGCGCTTCCCATTGGCTGGAAGGGCATGGTTCATGGCGGTGACACACCGCTGGTGCCAGGCGGTAGCTACCGCGATTCCGGGCACATGCATTGCTATGAGTGACCGGGATCTGGGTGTCGGAGCATGCCAACCGCCATTAGCCATGTGTATATGCCTATCAATCCCGCTATGGTGTCTTGGGCCATGGCGGTGACACACCGCTGGTGCCAGGCAGTAGCTACGGCGAGGGTGCAGCATGACATTGCTGACTATGGGCGTGACAGTGTTGTTTGAGCACGTTTAAGGCACCAATGGACACATCGTGCTGTGTCAATGTCATGGGTCATATCTGTACTTCGAACAGTGGTCACTTACAAAATATCATGGCACTTGATGGAATTTAAATGGGCTATAGTTAGTAATGACAGCCTAAACTTCATATCTAACACCAAATGCCACACTGAAAGAACTAATGGGGCACATTACTCCTACACAATTTCATATCTGAGCCCACATTTACACACATTTTCATATCTCACCCCCAAATGTATCCCCAATTTCATATCTGACCCCAAATTTTGCCCCAATTTCATATATGTCACCACATTTTAGCCCCATTTTCATATGTCACCACATTTTAGCCCCAATTTCATATCTGACACCAAATAATTACCCCCAATTTCATATCTGATCCCAATATTTATACACATATTCATATCTCACACAATATGTCACTATACAGTACATGATTGTACAAACATTTCAGCATTATTTTCATTACTCACCACATATGTCACACTGTTGTCTGTTTGGTATCACCTATTACAGCCTTCATGTAAGGTTATTGTTCGCAGTAGCAAATCCAACAGTATATGTCCACATGGACATGTGTGTGCTCTACATACTCAAGGATGTTAATTACATCACCGGCACACTTGGTATTCTGTACATCCTTATTATTTTTCACTTGTATCTATGCCTTTGGGTATGTTTTGTCTCCATATCTGCCAAATGTTATCACCATTACTTGTGACATTGTGTCTGGTATGTGCTCATGTTGTTCGGCCTGTCATATGTGATTTTGTTACATGTATATTTCCACAGTTGTGAGTATGTTGATAGTGGATTTGATGTGTGTGGTGGATTACGTTGGTACTCACCAAGGACAGGTGCATTGACCTTGTTCACATGAAGATTGTTGCCTTGGATGATGGACTGTAGCCAAAAGTGGTGATGGTGCTCACTGACTGGTAACTTTGATATGGCATCTGTGAACAGTAGACGGTGTGCCACAATTGGCTGCACATTGATGTAATGCGTGTGCTTTCATTTGCATTAATTGTGTGCAGTTTTGGCAGGGTGCACAAGTAGGACACGTGTGCAGTGATATTAAACCAACACGAGTGGATAAGCCTGCTATGGCGTAGAAGCCTTTCTGGGGCACAAGCTGTTCCTGCGCAGTGTGGGTGAACTGATGGTGCTGTTGAATCAAGCTAATGATGGCATCCAAGACAGGTGAGATATACCTTGATAGGGACGGCTGTGACACTCATCCAACTCTAACTTTTGTTGTTTTGAAGGTACCAGAGGCCAAAAAGTGATGCACAGCCAGCATCTTTGTCTGCGGAGGGATGTTGATAGTCCGCTGTGTTGTTCCTGACAGCCTGTGGGGAATGTGGCTCAGGATGCTTTTGATGTTTGTCCTTTAGTACCTGTGTTTTGCGATGACATCCACTGTTGTTATGTGTATGAGGCTGTTGTGTTTTTGTTATGTACTCAGTATATTCATGCGCTGACTTGTAGGTATACTGGTGTGGCTTTGTCCTGGTGGTGTTGTAGGTTGTTTTTGTGGCACTGTTGTGTCTCCAAGCAGCTGGATGATTAGCTCCATGGTAACTGTTGTACTTTAGTTGTGTGTTTGTGCAGTGCTACCTTCATACTGCATGTCATAGTGCAACTTAAGTGCAGATTAACGTTTGTCTACAGTCCTTTTGGATCACGTACCTTATCCACTTTTTGTGTGCCACATTGACAATCTGTCTGCTTGTTGATGATATTGTGCAGTGGTGTCATTGTGTCTTGATCCACGGCAACACAGAATCTGCAAATGCTTTTCATTATTAGTCATTGACTGACTTTGAATTGTGATTACCAGCATGTATGGCATGTGTACTGATGACAGTTGATATTAGCACAGGCTTGTGAATATGTATGTGAGTGTCTCTAAACTTGTGTGGATTTGCAGTGGCTCAAATTCCATAAAGAGGCCTTCAGAACTAGACAAATTGTGTTGTTCATGTGTCCCCTCTCATGATTGCACAAGAATGTGTGGCAGGTACAGCAGCCACTTGGAAGCCAGCAGTGTTTCTGTTTCACACATGTCCTGTATCATATACTGTCGGGGCTGTTTACACAAGATTTTGAAATGTGACTATTAGCATTCACAGAAACAGTTTCCATGTTGGTTGTTCTCACTGTGCGAATACTGAACAAGTGTACTACAATGTTTTCTCAAGGTGTCACGGCTTTTGACTTGCACTGTATGGTGCATTGTGATGCCAGTCAATGTTTGCGCTGTGTCAATCAAAAGCTACGGATTTGTGCACATCTCATGTTCTGTTGCAGTGACGTGTCCCCTTTCATCTCACCTAGGAGGCGACCTAATGTGTATCATCCAGTCACCCTGCTGGCTAACATTGAGGATGATGACGTAATACGCAGATTCTGTCTGGACCACACAAACATCCAAGACCTGTGTGCCATGTTGGAGCCACACCTGCGGGCTGGCAGGACATACCCAACAGCATTAACAACTGAATCGAAGGTGATGGCGGCACTGCATTTCCTGGCTAGTGGGTCATTCCAGGAGACAGTGGGCATTGCAGGGGGGATGTCTCAGCCCACCTTCAGCATGGTGCTACGGGATTTCCTGCCGGCCATGATGCAATACAAAGACCGATATATAAGTTTTCCAAGGAGGGCGGCTTTGGTGGCTGTGAAGGCGGATTTTTATGCCCTTGGTCACATCCCTAATGTTGTAGGTGCTATTGACTGCACACATGTTGGCCTGGTTCCACCACAGGCATGGGAACACATAGATAGGAATCGTAAACATTCACATTCCATCAATGTGCAGGTGGTGTGCCAGGCCGATATGATCATATCGCATGTCTGTGCCAAGTTTCCTGGCTCTGCACATGATTCCTACATCCTGCACAACAGCATTGTGCCCCAGCTGATGGCCAATCTACTTCCGGAGCGGGCATGGATTGTGGGTGAGTGGGCAGAGTCAAGTTGTGTGCTGTGTGTGCCATGCTGTCCTCTGCCACAGTTGTATCACTTAATCGGTATGTGTTTTTCACACCTAGGTGACTCTGCATATCCCAACAGACCTTGGTTGCTGAGCCCACTACGCAATCCTAGGACACCGTCTGAAGTCCGCTACAACAATGCCCCTGGGAGAACACGTCGGGTGGTGGAGCGAACCTTTGGTCTCCTACAATAGAGATTTCGCTGCCTGGACAGGACCGGAGGGGCACTCATGTTCTCACCCAAAAAGGTGTGTCAGATAGTGTTAGCATGCTGCATGCTGCACAACCTGGCCTTACGGAAAGGAATCCCCATGATCCTGGACGATGATGACCAGCCGAGGCCCCCACCTGCGATCCCACAAATGTCCAGTGACGAGGATAGTGGAGAGGAGGAAGGTGTCGACCAGCGTCAGCAGCTCATCAACCGCTACTTCACTTGAAGGTGAGTGACAATATACAACTGGTCCATTGTCTGTTGATGTAGTTGTTTGCGTGAAGGTCTATGTGATCTTTGTGACTGCATCCTGTTGTTGACTCAGTGCTGGCTGCCTATGTGTTGGATACAGGGTAGTTTGGCACAGCTACAGGATGTCTATGTTGGTACTGTTGCACATTGTAATGTGTGCATATTGGTGTACGTTGAGGACATGTGTTGTGTGATGGCTGTGATGCCACCACCTAACTAGTGACTTTTGTTCTGTTGTGTTTCGCTAGGTCCCTTCTGCCTCTCCTTGCCTACAGAGGATCCATGCTACTGTGACATTGTAACCATGGTAAACATTGAACATACAGTGATAAACATGGAGCAGACTCAACTACATTGGTGCGTTATTGTTGTTTATTTTCAATAGGTATATGTGAGAGGGAAGTGGATATTTACATAAGTGTGAATGGTGAATCTATGAGCTGGCAGTGATGGTAGATGAGACAATCAAGTAGGCACCACATTGATGTGGTGACACAGTCCAACAGACGGATGCCATTACCATGGCAGTGTGGGTAAGGACAGTGTACAGAGTCAATGGTTGGGTGAAGAGTGTTGCCATCATGACTGGCTCTTTGACTGGCGCTTGGCAGGTGCTTTGCCACGGGTGAGTCCCAAGTTTTTCTTTGGACGGCCCCTTCTTCTTTTGGCAGGGGGCATCGTCTGCTGGGCCAGTGGGGTCTGAGGAGTCACCCCTCTCCGTGCCCGCAGGGGTAGATGATGAACTATCATCCTGCGTGGCAACGGGGGGAGGTGGAGGTATGGTCTGTGGCACTGGCCTGTCCCTCTGTACCGCCACTAACTGGCCCATGAGGTCCACGATTTGTCCCATACGGTTGTCCATGGACCTCAGCAGACGTTGGAGCTCCAGGGCATCTTCATGGGCCTGGCCCATTTGTGCCTGTGTGCATTCATAGGCACCCACAACTCTGGTAATGTTAGCCAGGGCTTCGGTCACAGTGTCCTGTGGTGTTGGAGTCCCACTTGTCCTCCCACCTGCCCTGCTATCACTGACCTGTTGCCTCACCACTATAGCCACACGCCTACTCTCCCTGCCCTCCACAGTTAATGGTGTGGGCTGGGCATCCTCTGGGGCAGGGCGAGTGTTGCAGGCAACAGTGGTAGTCGTGGTGGTGGTGGTGGTGGCGGCACAGGTCATTCCAGCAGGGGTCAGCGTTGATGTTGTTGCTGATGGTGGGGGGGCAGTGGGGTCATGTGACCGGTTGCGCCCTGGCACACCAGATGGGCCGGCTTGGAGCTCCTCATCCAAAGAATCCAGGGACTCCGCATCAGAGTGTCCATGTTCCGGGGGAGGACACTGGCTCTGCAGGTTGAGGTTGTCGTCCTCTGCAGTCAGTTGTTGGTCACCTGTGGAACAGAGGGTACATAGTCATTGACTTACACCCATCTGGCTTGCTGTGTTTGATGTCTCTTATTTACATGTTATGCAACACACAGCTAAGTATTTCATAAATTGTATGTCTGCACAGTGATGTTCGTCATGACATGATGTGGAGGTACATACATCTTTTTCCATGATGGGACAAGTCATTGGATACCATGCCCCACGTGAAGCGCTTTGTATTAAACTGAAAGGTTGTCATCTGACAACTGGCTGCTTTGCAACTTGATGTAATGCATCTTTGCTGATTACTCTTCCTGGCAAATGTTACATATGCACATGTACTAGACATTGTACCATTGTTATCTCATGCATAGCTTTGTAATGTTCTGTGCTTGTATTTCATTGTTCAACAGACCATGCCTTTTTATTGTTACTATGGTCCTTCATGCTCAGCATCCATGGAATTTACAGAGAGCATTCGGTACAGTGCATATATGGTCCCTGATTTGCTTACACATGGGTTTAGTTGAGTCACAGTTCTGTTTCTGTCACAGTTACATACGCATAGCTGTCTGCATACTATCAAATGGTATTTAATTGGGGTGTATTTTGTTGTGATGTGAGGCCTTGTGTTGGCATTAGCTCAATGCTTTTGTTGAGGAATGGTGGGGTGCATGCACTGTCTGCTTACCTGTCCAGTTGTCATTTTTAGGTGGACTTTCTGACATGTGGTTCTGGGTGGGGGGAGTAGTCCATCCTGCTCAGCTGTGAGACAAGGGGGCCTGGTGGGAGTTGTAGTGCAGGCCTCCCTATTCCAAACACACCTCCCTGGAAAGATGGCTCCCTACCTGTTAGGTGAGGGTGTAGCACACAATGGCTGCATGGTTCTGGGTGGGGGGAGTAGTCCATCATGCTCAGCTGTGGGACAAGGGGGCCTGGTGGGAGTTGTAGTGCATTCCTCCCTATTCCAAACACACCTCCCTGGAAAGATGGCTACCTACCTGTTAGGTGAGGGTGTAGCACACAATGGCTGCCACATGGTTCTGGGTGGGGGGAGTAGTCCATCCTGCTCAGCTGTGGGACAAGGGGGCTTGGTGGGAGTTGTAGTACAGGCCTCCCTATTCCAAACACACCTCCCTGGAAAGATGGCTACCTACCTGTTAGGTGAGGGTGTAGCACACAATGGCTGCCACATGGTTCTGGGTGGGGGGAGTAGTCCATCCTGCTCAGCTGTGGGACAAGGGGGCCTGGTGGGAGTTGTAGTGCAGGCCTCCCTATTCCAAACACACCTCCCTGGAAAGATGGCTACCTACCTGTTAGGTGAGTGTGAAGAACACAATGGCTGTAACATGCTTCTGGGTGTGAGGGGGTGCTCCATCCTGCTGAGGGATGGGGCAGAGTGTGCCTGGTGGGAGTTGTAGTGCAGGCCTCCTATTCCAAACACACCTCCCTGGAAAGATGGCTACCTACCTGTTAGGTGAGGGTGTAGCACACAATGGCTGCCACATGGTTCTGGGTGGGGGAGTAGTCCATCCTGCTCAGCTGTGGGACAAGGGGGCCTGGTGGGAGTTGTAGTGCAGGCCTCCCTATTCCAAACACACCTCCCTGGAAAGATGGCTACCTACCTGTTAGGTGAGGGTGAAGAACACAATGGATGCCACATGGTTCTGGGTGGGGGGAGTACTCCATCCTGCTCAGCTGTGGGACAAGGGGGCCTGGTGGGAGTTGTAGTGCAGGCCTCCCTATTCCAAACACACCTCCCTGGAAAGATGGCTACCTACCTGTTAGGTGAGGGTGAAGAACACAATGGTTGTAACATGCTTCTGGGTGTGAGCGGGTGCTCCATCCTGCTGAGGGATGGGGCAGGGTATGCCTGGTGGGAGTTGTAGTGCAGGCCTCCCTATTCCAAACACACCTCCCTGGAAAGATGGCTACCTACCTGTTAGGTGAGGGTGTAGCACACACTGGCTGCCACATGGTTCTGGGTGGGGGAGTAGTCCATCCTGCTCAGGTGTGGGACAAGGGGGCCTGGTGGGAGTTGTAGTGCAGACCTCCCTATTCCAAACACACCTCCCTGGAAAGATGGCTACCTACCTGTTAGGTGAGGGTGAAGAACACAATGGCTGTAACATGCTTCTGGGTGTGAGGGGGTGCTCCATCCTGCTGAGGGATGGGGCAGGGTGTGCCGGGTGGAAGTTGTAGTGCAGGCCTCCCTATTCCAAACACACCTCCCTGGAAAGATGGCTACCTACCTGTTAGGTGAGGGTGTAGCACACAATGGCTACCACATGGTTCTGGGTGGGGGAAGTAGTACATCCTGCTTAGCTGTGGGACAAGGGGGCCTGGTGGGAGTTGTAGTGCAGGCCTCCCTATTCCAAATACCCCTCCCTGGAAAGATGGCTACCTACCTGTTAGGTGAGGGTGAAGAACACAATGGCTGTAACATGCTTCTGGGTGGGAGGGGGTGCTCCATCCTGCTGAGGGATGGGGCAGGGTGTGCCTGGTGGGAGTTGTAGTGCAGGCCTCCCTATTCCAAACACACCTCCCTGGAAAGATGGCTACCTACCTGTTAGGTGAGGGTGAAGAAGACAATGGCTGTAACATGATTCTGGGTGTGAGGGGGTGCTCCATCCTACTGAGGGATGGGGCAGGGTGTGCCTGGTGGGAGTTGTAGGGCAGGCCTCCCTATTCCAAACACACCTCCCTGGAAAGACGGCTACCTACCTGTTAGGTGAGGGTGTAGCACACAATGGCTGCCACATGGTTCTGGGTGGGGGGAGTAGACCATCCTGCTCAGTTGTGGGACAAGGGGGCCTGGTGGGAGTTGTAGTGCAGGCCTCCCTATTCCAAACACACCTCCCTGGAAAGATGGCTACCTACCTGATAGGTGAGGGTGAAGAACACAATGGCTGCCACATGGTTCTGGGTGGGGGGGAGTAGTCCATCCTGCTCAGCTGTGGGACAAGGGGGCCTGGTGGGAGTTGTAGTGCAGGCCTCCCTATTCCAAACACACCTCCCTGGAAAGATCGCTACCTACCTGTTAGGTGAGGGTGAAGAACACAATGGCTGTAACATGCTTCTGGGTGGGAGGGGGTGCTCCATCCTGCTGAGGGATGAGGCAGTGTGTGCCTGGTCAGAGTTGGAGTACTGCTTGCCTGGACACATACAACATAGTTGATGTTGTCTACCTTTGTGATGTTTCAGATGGGGTGGATGTTAAATAAGTGTGACCTGTGTTTGTTTTTGGGGTGCAGATGAGTGCACTTGTGCCTCAGGGATGTAGCTTTGTAGTTGTGCAAGACAGTACATGGCAGTTTCATGGTATACATTAGTTGGTACTTACCAGCCTCCACTCCCCCGGGTATTCCTTCCAGACTCTCTGGATGCAGTATGGCAAGCACCTTCTCCTCCCACGCAGAGAATGGTTTTGGTGGAATGGGAGGCCCTCCACCAGTCGCATCAGCCAGCTCACGGTTCTTGGCCCTCTTCTTCTTGACAACACTCTTCAGGTCATGCCACCGCCTCATGATTTCATGCTTGTTGCGGGGCACATTCCCTACTCCATTGACCTTGTCCACTATCCTTACCCACATGTTTGTTCTTGTGGCTAATGGTGTCTGTTGGACCATGCTACCAAAGAGTTGTGGTTCTACTCTAATTATCTCATCTACCATTACTGTCAACTCAGTGTCTGTGAATTTTGGCATTTTCTGTGGTGCCATGGTGTGTGCTGTGCTGATGTTTTGGGGTGCAGTTGTGAGGGTGGTGTGGGTGGTGTAGGTGGTGTGTGTGTGTGTTGTGGTGGTGGTGTGATGTGTGCAGGTTTGGCTCTCCTTAGTGCTCTGGTGTTGTTTCCTTCTGTTGATCAGTTTTGCAAAGGATTGTGGTCAGGGAAGAGGCTGGTTTTATGCTCAGCTATGTGGGTGTGTCAAGATGGTGTAATGCTGTCAGGTGTGCTGTGTGTGTTGTCCTGTGATTTGTATATTTAAATTTGCCATGGGGGTGTGTCATTGGGATGTTTCAGGTTATTTTGGGGGCAGGGCTAGTTGCCTGTGTGCATTTGCAGGCCTTATTGTGTGTTTTTTTCCTTGGCCGCCATTTTGTTGGCGGAGCATCCGCAGTGATGGCTATGCTGCAGGCCTTCCGCCGTATCTCACAATCATTACTGTTAGCGACCGCGGCGGTTGGAAACAGTGGAACGTACCGCTGTGACATCGGGGATATCATAATATCATTGGCGGTCACTCCGCGTGCCTGGCGGCTGTTTTGTGTGTTTCCGCTATGATACCGACTGTCGCGGTTGGATTTTCACCTTCTCCGCCGTCTATGGGTGGTTTTTCGATGCCTCCTACCACCGCGGTTGGAATATTTTGGTGGTTGATCCTAATAGGGTCGGCGGTGTTTCCGCGGTACCTGCGGACGGTAATTTTCCGCTACCATGGCGGTTGGATTTTTTTCCGCCCGCCATCATAATGACCCTCTAGGTCTGGGTGGTGAACTCTGCTCCATTTGGGGAGTTTGTGGAGTTTTCTGCACTCTGCGCTCCCCGGGACTCGCGGAGTACAATAAACTCCACTCCACTTAGTGCAGTAGAGTTTTTTCACCGCTGTTGCTCGCCAATGGTAAGTTGGTGAGCACGAGCTGCTGCTCGGGTAGAATTTCTACTCGAGCGGCAGGAAGCTCAGCGCAAATAGCAGTTTGCACTGCACTGCTCCACTTGCGGAACTCCGCAGAGTATTTTTGTCACTTCCGCCAAGGCCTATAACAAACCCAGAACCAATCATTTAAAAAAAGGGTACTACAACCTCCATATTTAAAGCATTAAAAGTTTGGTGCACAAGCTCCCCAAAATGGTGTGATAGGTTTGTGCATAGAAACAACTGTATCTCAGAAAAAGAATTTGCAACTTGAAGCTCAAACATCTCCCTTACAGATGGTAAGGCAACTTCCTTCTGAGACAGCAAGGCTTTCAGTCTGCTTAAACTGTCAAAGTTCACATTTGAGATTGGATTTGATGGCTAAATTGTCACTTCCCTAGCTGTGCGGGTAGGTGGAAATGGTAATTTCTCTAGTTTTTCCATGTGTAACATTGTGTATATTGCATCTTTTTGTGCCATGGTTATCTGTTCTTTTGCAAATTGTATGGTAAAAATAGACTTGTGGAGTTTAAACGCTTCCATGGAATGCAATGATTTTGCAAAGTTTGTAAAGTCCTGCTCAAGAGCATGATATACCTAAGCTGTGTTTGTCCAGGTTGTAAAAGGGACATGTCACTCTGTATGAGATAGCAGAAGACACAATGTTACTTAGAGAATAAATCTTATGGATAATGTAGTCATACCATTGTTAACTACTGCTAGAGCCTTTTCTAAATTCGCCTCATCAATTTAACATATGTGCTCAGCTGCTTTCCGCTGTGAAACATTTCATGCTTCATTGTATATTGCTTATAAAAAAGTGCTTTCAACATGGCTTTCTAGGACCTAACAAGAAATCCTGTAAATCCATGTAACCAAAAAGGAGAGACAAGTGTTCTTTCACCTCATCTAGCATGAAATCTTTCAGGCATTCTAGACAAAACTCTCCAACGCTATATGTTGTTACCACTCCCAAGTGTTTTATGTGTGCTTAACGTGGGTCTGGCCTATTTATTTTGAACCCCTTCATGTTGTTGAGAAAATATGCATTTTACCCATTATTATATAAAGGCCACACTAGTCAGCCCTCTGGACTGGAATGTAAAAACTTGTATGTACCATTCTTAAGCATGTTGTTAAATGTTTCCTCCGTGTAGTGTGTGAACTGCTACCAATTCTCAAAACATGCAAATGTGGGAATATTGGGTATATATATATGCTTTATCGTGGCTAGGCTGGGACAGCATGTTTGCTGCACAGTTTTGTTCAGGAGAATCATTTGTCATGGTATAAGGCATGCTCTAAATACAGCCTCATTTCCCTGAACTTGCCAGTCTTTAGATCCCCAAACAGATTTTAAATCAACATTGTCTTCCCAGAAGTCAATCCCTTGTATTGACACCTGAGAAATAAGGGGGGCCAGATAATCTAACTATGTGTCAGTTAGCATATTTTTCTCTGCTGTGGAAAGGAGAAGTTTATAGTAATAAGAATCTGGGTCTATAGGGTTGTGACCATAAAAATTTGCAAACTTCTTTGCAAATGGCAGCCTGAAGTGCTGAGAACACTCCCTCCACACACCGACGGACCACGCCCAAAATCTTAGTATCATCCTGTGCTCCTCGGTCTCAATGAACCACCAAATCAATGCTCTCTCGTCATCCTGCTTCCACATGCTCTGCCTGCCATGGAAGATTTTCAAGTGGATCCCCACTGAGTCCTGGAAAACAGTCACCCATGCGCTTGACAGTAGTATACTTGACTATGGCAACACACTCTACGCCGGCACCCCAAATAATCTCCTAAAAAAATGCAGAACATCCAGAATGCCTCCGTTAGACTCATCCTAAACATCCTCCACCACAGCCACATCACTGGTCACCAGAGACCTCAACTGGCTCCCAATCAACAAAATAATTACCTACAAGATCCTCATGCATGCCTACAAAGCCCTCCACAACTCTAGACCTGCATATCTCAACCACCACTTCTCCTTCCATACACCGCAAGACCATGGCTGGAAGAAGATCCTTCTCCTACCTTGCAGCAAAGACCTGGAACTCCCTTCCTCGACATCTCAGGCAATCACCGTCTCTGCCTCAATTCAGGAAGAACCTCAAGACCTACCTGCAGATCCAACCCCCCACTCAGCACCTTGGGACCCTAACGGGTGAGTAGTCATGCTCTACAAGAAACCTGATTAGTTGAATGTCTCCGAGCTACACCTTGGTGGTATAGGGCAGTGTTCCCATTGTGTGTAATTAAATACCGCACGTAGAGTACTTGCTTTCTGTGACAAATGGTGTGCGTATTGGTGAAAACAAAACATGTCATCATAATTAGATGTACCCCTATACATATCTTAATTTTCAAATACAGTACTTTTCAATAATAAATCACCAAGCATCTGCTTCACTGTTCGAATATCCCAATCATCAGAGATAATACCAGGAGTGATTACATCACTAAAAACCATTTTTAGAACATAAGGATTCTGCAATGTCCCTGTCTGTCCAATTACATCATAGAGTACCTTATCCCAAACAATTCCATCAATTACAGGAACCACTGAAAGGCTCACAAGGGACAGGTCTCTTTGCACTTTATGTGATGAAGAATGAGGCTTCAATACCTATTTTACCAGTTCACCAGCAGAGCGTTCTGGGAGATAGTGTCCATTCAGAAGCAAGAAAAATACTGTCACAAATCCAATCCAAGAGGAAAAACAAAGAAATTGCAATCCAAATGTATATCCATGGTGGAATAAAATATGTATTTTTGAGAAAAATCATAAATGCACAAGTTCCATGCTGTGGTGGTAGATCTGACAATGATGTTGTTGAAATCTGTGAAGTCACACACATTGTGTGGAGTCAGTAGATGTGACTGGAAGTAGCAAAACTTCAGTATCAGATGTCCCCAGCCGGGGAGAAGAAACTTCAGTAGTGGATAAAGCTTGTAATGGATCTCCTGTACGGTAGTGAGAGGATGCAGGTAACTACCTAGGAGTCTTGTGACCTACTATGTAGAACCAGCCACATGGTGTGGTTTGATGAGATCTATAAAAACAAATCTCTAATGTTTGCTATCATAAAGGTACAGTAAAAGTACAGTTCTGGCTCCTTCAACAGCCAGGACCGGCACAGGTGCTCTGCAGGATGGCCTGAACTTCTTTTGTACACAGTCTTCTCCTGAACTAGATCACCGATCTTTGCAATACAGCCAGGAGTTCCTGGTACTGCTTACACTTTACCAGAAGTCATTCAGTTACTGTAAGACACCCAAACGTTCACTGATATCAAAAGGCATTTCCACTGCCACTGTACTAGGACTGTCAAGGTCTGGAACCCACCTCTTAATCACAGGGAGTGCAACCACTCAAGGATCGTCTCAGCAGATTATTTAAAGCTTTCTGTACCCCATACAGGTGGTGGACCCACCTGCGACCTGAACCTAATTCTCAGTCTGTTAAAGACTGCTTTAAGTCATGGTTTTCCTCTCGACTGCCGGATTTCCCTCGGGATGGTATGCCGGGGAATAGTGCACAGTCACACTTAATGTTTACATGGTGTCTCGGTAAGCCCTAGTAGCAAACGCTGGACACTGGTCCGAATAGAATGTGGCTACTGCATAATGGCTGATGAAGACTTGCAAATCTTTTCTAACAGTTTGAGCATCAGCCAATCGCTGTGGCCATATCTATAGGATATGAGGGCAGAAATCCACTGCTAACATGACATATTTAAAAGAGTCATCCATGTGTAGGTGCTCGCTGTGGTCTAAAAAAACACAAGCCGGAGGCTTGTTTGAGATCAAGAGGGGTGTTTGTGGTGGGCAGACTGACATCACATTTAAGGACATAGGTCCATGTGTACAAAATTTCCATTTTGCGATACTCAAATAGCGAATCTATAGCAATCCCTATTTGGGAATTTCAAAATGGACTGTATGTAATTTGCGATTTCCTCATAGCTATTCCTACGGAATCGCAATCGCTATTAGGAAATCTCTAATTAGGAAATCGCTAAATTGGAATTTTCTAATAGCAAATCGCACATATTACACATATGGGCCATATTTTCCACATTATATAAAGGTGCACAGAAAACGCCTGTATGCAGCCTTGCATCCAGACACATGCATACACTGAGACCAAGATCACATGTACACAAATGCACAATTTCACACTGTTAACCTATATAAATGCACAAACGAATTCACACTTACATAGAGTAACAAAAATGTACATTTCCTGAAATACATACTGTTGGAAAGTGGTATATTAGTAGTGATAAGTAGAGACCTTTCACCAGTAATAAAGCCACAAACACAATAAAAGTTTCAGACAGGGTCTTAATACATTATTCCCTTGCTCAATCCTTTGTAGCTAGCAATGAGAAGGCAGGCTTAACTTAGGAGACATGTGTGTAAAGCATTTAAAAACACTAATACATTAAATAAGTAAGACACAACACACAATACAAATTCAACACCAATTTATAGCAATAGGAAACATTTTTATCTTTAAGATGACACCAAAATGACAAATATCCAATGTAGGCAACCGGAGATATGAATTTTTAAAGAACAAAAATGTTTTAGTGCTTAAAAAACAATAGCAGCAATTTGGGGTATTTGATCACTTTTGACTGGGGCATAATCAACATTTTAGGCCATCCATGATGGAGCTCTGGACCGATACACTATGCGGGGGGGCTCAATCAAAATCTTACCTTCGCACTTAGAAACGTTTCTGAAGCTTTTTCTCTCGACGTTGAGCAAGGCTCCCCTTCAGGCTGGAACTGCGTTGACATCATCGGCTTGGCTCATTGTGAGGTCCTGGTCAACTCCTGGAATTCTTGAGCTGTGGAGCCTTCAGTCAGAGGAACGTGAAGTTCAGGCCGAATTGCATTTCAACGTCTCCAACTTGACTCTCGATGTCGGGTCGGTCACCATATGGAGTTTTTTTTCCAAAAGTTGCTCCAAACTTCTCCAAACCTATGGAACCTCTTCCTGAAGTTCTTCTTGAGGGTCCAAAGTGTCTAAAACACAAATCCAAGGGTCTAGAAGCTTGGAGATGGTCCTTGGAAGTTTGGGACTACAATTTCCACAATGCACCTGGCCAAATCTTTAAAATTTTACTGAATGCACTCCAGTCAGAGGACTTCTTGGTGGAGATGGTACAGGTGAGCTCTGTTAAGCAGTTGCTTTCAGGGATTCAACTCCGTAATCCTTTATGAAGCAATGCATAGTCCTCAGGCCTGCAGTTCCACGTGTGCAGCAAGTGCAGTCCTCCAGAGGGCAATCCTTTGGGGTGTAGGACAGGATTCCAGTAGGGCAGTCCATCTCTTTGCAGTTTTGGGCAGGGATCTGAGTTCCTTGGCAACACTTCCATATTTATTCAGGATTCCTGGGCCTCAGGCTGGGGGCACCCATGACCAATGGGATACATGGAGCCACCCAGGTGTATGCCCACTTTCTCCAAAGTGTGGCATATACGTCTCAAAAAACACTATTCTTCCCAAAATAAAGAAAGTTTTTCCTGGAGGATTAGATCTGGCTAAGCCAACCCGCTGGCATAGTTAAGACTCTCTAACACTCTCCCTCCAGCCCCTTTACTAATCTAATTATAGGGGCACCTGTGTTGCTGGGGGTGCAGTTTCTGGGGGTGACCCTGTGCTGTCCCAAAGTGTCATTCTCCTTTTGAAGACCAGTTTGGCCACTCCTCCCCCATCCTGCCTTTTGCTACTGCAGTTTCAGTTCTACTCCCACAGGAAATCCTCTCGCTATAGCAGGCCACCTCACATCCCATTAGGACAGCTTAGTTCAGCCTGGAGGAAGCTGGCTAATTAGCAAAGTGCAGCTAGAAGGCTGGATTTTGGTTACACAAAATAAAGTTCTATAACTTCTTTTCTGTAATAGTTATTATAAATCTAATAATGGAAGGTTGTTGGATTTATCATAACTATCATTTCGAGTCTTTAAAAGACATTTCTATCTCGCTCCTGTCAATATGTATACTTAAATAAAACATTCCCATGTTAGCCTATGGAGCTGGTTTCTATAATGGGGAAAAACAGAATTGGCAGTTTTTCCCTCACCAAGGCTTTCAAAACATATTTTATCATGTCCCTGCTTATAGTTACAAGGCACCCTACCCCTGGGGCACCAAGGGGAGACCTTAGGGTGACTTATATGTAAACATAAGGTAGCTTGAGACTTTGGAAGTACCTTTTAAATCCAAAGTCAAATTTGCCTATATATTTAATGTAAAGGCAGCCTGAAAAGCAGTTCCGACTTTGAAATGACATCTGTGCCACTGGATTCAAGCTAGCCTGCCTGATGAGGGGTGATGCCCCGAAACCGGTCCCAGGATGCTTGCTTCTGGTCCAGGGAGGACCTGGCTTGGCAGTTCGGTCTGGACTGTTCCCATGAGGCACAGGCTCAAGACTGATTGACATATGGCTGGGTCTAAACTGGGGTGGCA
This sequence comes from Calotriton arnoldi, assembly GCA_963921515.1. Lineage (NCBI taxonomy): Eukaryota > Metazoa > Chordata > Amphibia > Caudata > Salamandridae > Calotriton > Calotriton arnoldi. The sequence continues at coordinate 151,735 of CAWUFW010016734.1, forward strand.
TGGTAAGCAAAAGAAGGATGGATTTAACCCAGATCTATTGACCAGGGGAGAATGTTTGATTTGCTCTGCATTCCGTCCATCATATGTGTCTCTTTTGCTTTGAAATTACATCAGGCAGTACATTAGTGCACACTTAAGTGGTTTAGGTCTACTGAGCCTCTACGTTTACAGGCCTCATCATATACTAGGGACTTACAAATAGGCTGTCAGTACCAATTGTAATTAAACCCAATTACCATATACCTTATAATCAGAGCACCGACCCTGGGTCTGGTAAGCAGAGCCCAGGGCACAGTTGGAGTCAGTTACCACTAGTATCCAGCACAAAAGTGGGGGTGATCAGGGCAAAATGGAAGACTTCTCACACACGCACACTGCACAGATACACATGTAAATATATATACATGCACATATACATACAGATAAAGGAAAGCACACCTATTTTCCATTTTTACAGCATTAGAATGTCACTTTTACCCACGTCAGAGCACTCCTTCCACTACACAAATACAAAAGATACTAGCAAGATTGAGAAAATTGTGGCAGCAAACACAAAGGGGGGCAGCAAACAAAAAGTATGCAGACTCTGCACCAGAACGTAGATGTGCTACAGTGTGAACCAATCTCATAGTGCACTACAGTGGTGCATTGCTACATCTGCAGGTAGATAAGGACAGACATAAACATATTACATTGGTGCACATAAAAATTCACTGATGTATATAAACATATGAAATACTTGTGCACGTATACAACACACTTGAAAAAAATACACAGGTGCACATATACACTGACCAATGTTTCATTGTCATAGAGGTGTAACATCTAGGAACCACGTAAAACATGCCTGTGTACAGCAAATAGAAACATCGAACTTTAATTAAAGTCCTTAGAATGAGCAACACAGAAGGTAGTCTGTTACTAAGCACATTTGGGCCAGATTCCAAGATGGCCGACAGGTGAGGAGCTCCGACCGGGAGCTCCCTGGCTAGGGATTGCCTTTTTGGCTCTTTCCCCTGGAATCAACCCCCCCTGGACCTTCTACACCCCTGGGGATCGTTGGACTGTTGCCCTCTGATTTCTACAATTCACTCAATCTCATTTTAACTGATGATTCAACAACTTCTGAGGAACATGAAAATTCTACCGTCAGCAGAGCCCCAGCAGCATGGCTGATGCCCGGTGGAGCTACCTAGGTAGCTATAGAGGAGATTGGCTGTGGATCTCCCCCTCGGCCATCACCTAACCTCTGGACTTGGGCACTGTTTCTTGTCTCCCCGCTATGTCACCTTTCTTCCCTCGCCTTGCGATGAAATCCAAAAATTTGCCGATAGCGGATGCTATTCAACAGTGCCGATGCCCGGTTGAGCTGCCCTGGTAGTTATTGAGGAGATGGCTGAGGATCACCCCTCCAGCCGTCACCTGCCTTCCGGGCTTGACCACTTTTGCCTGGCACCCCGCTACGCCTTTCTGGGAAAGCGGCTGGGACACATGAGTCAAAGCAGCATCGAGTATCCCACGTCTCTGCAGCCCTGTACCACGGAGCTTGTTCTCCCTTTTCGTTTCCGAGTGAGGGTGCCCTCCTGACCCCACAGCCTCCTTCCTCTTCTGGGGCTGCTGCCTGGGTGCCCGCGCTGACCTCCCCTGACTATATGGGGCGCTGTTTAATGGAGGTACTGCTGCCCTTGTAGCCTCGTGCGAATGTTTATGACGACCCAAGAGTAATCGTCGATTTCCAGCCTTCCTCCCGCCAGTTCCTGTGGCTGCCTTCCCCAGTCAGCCCTACTCAATGGGGTAGGTTCCCTTGTTGGTTTTTCGATCTGATTTTTGTATACCTGCAATCCCGCCATTTTTAGTTACGAAGTCTTGGGGTCCTTGACCTGGATCCTCCATCTTGGCGATTTCGAGAGACTCCCTGATCGATTCCTGCCACTGGTCAGCAACTTGTTTCCACCTGACTGACCTTTGCTTTAAGTCGGCCCCCACCTGGGACACCTTCACCCCTCTCTTTGTATGGTCATGGTGAGGCACCCTTTCGCCCCCTCCTTCGGACCTGTTCCATTTCTAAGGTTATCCGTCACAGTGAGGGAGCCCGTCACTGGATGTTATGATTTCTGGACTCCCTCCGGTTTGTTGACACACTTCTCTGACTTTTTGGTGTCCCCTGAAGTGCTATCATTCATGTCCGGTCTACCTGACCCCATCTGGATCCCAACCCCTTTACTATTTTCCTATCTACCTTCTATGCTCTAGAGGACTTGTTTCTATGTCATTTTTGCTCGAGTAACTGATGTAATTTTTGTAACACCATCCTTTTTTCTCTATGTTATGCTATGCTCTAGTAACTGATGTAACTATGTACCACTGTTCTTGTCTAATGCTAACCTCATGTAAAGCGCTCTGATACCTCCGGGTCTAGCCAGCACTATATAAAACTCTTCAAATAAATAAATAAATAAATCACAGACAATCATAAAACAAGCTTGCATACACAGAAAACACAGCAATCAAGCTAGATACAATGACTCCCTCACACTCATACACAATGCGCTAATACACTGAGATGTTAACCAAACTGCTGGTGTCTTTCACATTCCTTGCTGCATAGATATTTCCTGCTCTGTTAATCTTTCAATCTTCTTTAAAGTCGGGCTGTCTATCGGGACCTCAGCCCCTACTACGCCTCTATTTCTAATATTTTTCCAAGTCCGGTATGTGGGCAGGCTGACCTCAACTTTTCCACTCTCTATGGTGGTTTGCCAGCCTGCACCTGATCACAAGGGGTGCACGGGTAGGCGCTACCACAAAACGCCTTTACACTGACACTACTCTCTCAGTAAAAAGAGACCCTGCACTCCAGGACGTGTGAAAGCAGTACTTTTATTTTATTACGCTTCCCAATCCAAATGAAAGAAACAAGTTTTGGCAGATAGCTGCCTTTCTCAATCTTTTTTCAAATCGGCATCATGATTGCTTAATTTATGCAAATGTCTTTCTCACCATCATGGAAAACATTCTTTTCCATATTTTTTTTTCCTCATTTGCCTCCGAAAAAACCTTCCATTGCAGGTTCTTGAGTTTTCCTGGCCCTTTGCTGGAAGAAAAGGGTTCAACCGATACCGCCCTTCGATTGTGAACCTTACTTCTGTACACCATTATCCTCCAAGGAGACTCTGCCCAATAGGATATGTGAAAGCGAAAGCGAGGTAGGCTTAATCATCGGACCCCTCATCTGCCCTTTCTCTTCCTGCTTCTAACCCCTTGGTTAGTCGTAGCCAAAATTCATATCTTTTCCTTCCATGACCCGACATGCCTAATCTAGCAATATTCTTTACCGCTAGTACCCGGTCCATATAGTGGGGGGGTGTGGGTCTACCCACTTCCTGCATATTTCTCTGCATGCCAACAGTATTGCATAGAATATCAGTTTTGATTCCTCTCCGTTACCTATTAACTGTACATCTAGAGGATGTCAGATAAAGTTTTACTCACATCCTCCCCAAATGGCTGAATCTTGGGGCAATTCATAAACATGTGTAAATCATCTTCTTTCAATTGTCTACATTTCATACATGCCACCTCTCCTCCTTTCCCAAATATCGATAATCTTAGTGGAGTCCAATATGCCATATGAATTGAAAAGAGATGGTTCCTTCTTAAATAGGTGGGTTTTACTACTTTATACAGCATAGTCATAGATACTTGCCATAAGCTCTCCAGCGAAGGCTCCGGCAAGCATTTTCCCAAAAGCTCCAGTGGCAACGTGAACTCCCCATCTGTCATGTCAATCATCATCCAATACCAGACTGAAATTTCTCTCTTCATGCATATTCCCGACATCAGATTCTCTTCAAATTCATTTGGTCCCCCTATCATCATACTGGAGGATTGGTACCAGCTCTGAATCTGTAGGAATTTGAATCTCGACACCATGTTGGCCGTCCTTTCTCTGCACATCTCCCATGTTATCAAATGTCCTTCATTCATTAAATGTTCCCATCTCAATATGCCCGCTTCCCTCAGTGGACTTGCTCACTTATCCTTTGTCTAATTCGGTGAACCCAGTGAGTCCCAAATTGGGGCCAGATTACCAAAGTAAGATAACTTTAAGTTTCTTTTAATCCTGTATCATGTCTCTGACATGCCCTGTAATATTTTCAATCTGACTTTTTAGAAGTATTTGGGATCTGCGTACTTATGCAAGAAACCAAACTCCCCTCCTTTCACATCCTTTAACATTTCTGCAAACATTCTACCTATTTCTGAGCACACCGGCCTATCTAGGAGCATTCTCCCATTTTTCAGCATGAGAGCCCAAGATTAGAATTGCAAGTCTGGTAACGCTAGACCACCTTTCTCTAATTTCCATCTCAGCTTCTTCCAAGCTATACGAGGCCTCTTTGATAACCAGATAAAACTACTGATGTGGCATTGCAACTTTCCAAACCACTCTTTCTTGAAAGGTATAGGAATTGAATTAAATAAAAAAGTGAACTTTGGGAGAATAACCCTTTTCACCAAATTGACTCGGCTGGAGATGGTTAGAGGCAGATGTGAACAATTCACCAACAAGTTACACACTTCCCTCTTCATCTTTTCAAAGTGTGCCTTAGAAAGTTCAGTGATATCCTGCGTAATCTTAATCCCTAAGTACCTCATCTCCCTCTGAACTTTTTCATTTCCCTTTTCCGTGTTCCAGGCCATTATCTCTGTCTTGACTCTGTTGATCTCGTATCCCGAGACCTTGCCAAAGTCCGTTGTCAATACCATAACTTGACTCATGGTCTTCTGCAAATGGGTTAGATAAATCAAAAGGTCATCAGCGTATAAGGCTTATTTCTTCTCCCAACCTTTAAATCTGAAAGGAGGTATACCCGGGTCATTTCTGCTTTTCCTCGCTAGAGGTTCAATATATAGGTCAAATAATAAAGGCGACAAAGGACAGCCTTGTCTTGTTCCTCTGGTTATTCTGAAAGGATCCATCAGTGAGCCATTTACCAAAACTCTTGCGTAAGGAGAGGTATATATTTCGGCAAGTGTCTTACAAAACTTCGTTCCCAGATTGAGAGATTTCATAACTACTTGTAAAAAGACCCAATTTACACTGTCGACATCTTTTGTAGCGTCTAAAGCAAATACTGCTAAGAGGAGTTCATATACAGTAGCCAAATCTGTGGAACCGATAAGGGTATATGTTAGCTCGTGTAAGGATCTGCCTCATACAATCCCCTTCTTATCCTCGTGTACTAGATCTTTCATAGCCCCATCAAGCCTTTCAGCCAGAATCTTCACAAAGATTTTAGTCACAATTTAATAACGACACAGGTCTATATGAGTTACAATTTTTGGCACACTTCCCTGGCTTCAAAATTAATGTAATCATGGCCTCCTTCCAAGACTCAGGCATGCTAGCTCCTTTCATATATATCTCATTAAATACCTCAGTTAAGATTGGTGCTAGAGTTCTTGCCAGTACTTTGTAAATTTCATGAGGCAAGCCACCTGGACCCGGTGCTTTCCCCTGCTTTCCGTGCTTAAGTGCTTGATCTACTTCCATCCTGTTTATCTCCTCATTCAAAACCTTACTTTCTTCTTCCGTTTCGGCTTCAAGCTTTTCCTACCTTAGCCAATTTCTGACCTCCTCTTCAGTTGTCTCTACATCTTCTTGATAAACCCTTTCAAAATACCTAAAGAAGGCTCCTTCTATCTCCTGCTTGCCATTCAGCTCAACCCCAGTGTACTCACATTTAACCGCCTTAACCAAATTCCTCACCCGGTCATTTCTGATTTTCTAAGCTAGAAATTTGCTACAATTCTCCCCATATTCAACATTAGCTAGCCTACTAGCCTCCCATCTCTTTCAGACCCTACCCTCCAATATGCTAGCTAAATTTGTTGTAGCCTCCTTATTTCCAACAGTAAAGCTTGAATGTCTCCTTGATGTATTCTTAGGCTGATGATTTCCTTTTCTTTTTCTCGGATTTGCTTTTCCAGATTTGTAACTGCCTCGTGGTAAGTCCGCCTTCTTGATGCCGATAATCTGCCTACCCTGCCCCTTAAATAGGCCTTATATGCATCCCACACTATTCCTCCTGAGGTAGAGCCTAAATTAGCTTCAAATAACTCCTTTGTTTCCTTATTCAGCAGTTCTAAAGCATCCTCTTCTAATAACAGAGTACGATCCATTGTCCATCTAGACTGCATATTCTTCTCTAATAAGCTTAAATCCAGCATCACCGCAGAGGGATCCGATTAATGAGCCCGTATATGTTTGATGTCTTGTACCCTATCCTTTAAGTTTATGTCTATTAAAAAGTAGTCAATTCGTGACTGATGACTATATTTCCTATTATTATATGAGTATCCTCTCTTAGCTCCGGCCCTCTGCCGCCAAATATCACATAGACCCATGTGCGCAATAATTTGTCTTATCTGTCCTGCCATCTTAGGATTCACAGCAGCTCTGCTATTAGTGGATCTGTCTAAAACATTATAAAAAACTACATTGAAATCCCCAGCCATGATAATTGGATCTGGGAGATTCAGTAACTCTGTCAAAACATCCCTCAGGGGAGAAGTCTCGTCCTTATTCGACCCATAGTAACCTACCAACGTGAAGCCTTGCCCTGATATCTTCAGTTTTGCTATAACCCATCTTCCCGCACTGTCTGATACACTCTCCGCAATGACGATCTTTGCATTTTGTTTTACCAGAACAGCCACCCCCTTTGTAACGGATGTATGCCTTGTAAATACTACTTGCTGCACCCATCTTTTTGCCTTAAAGAACTCTAGACATTCTTTTTCAGTCAAGTGTGTTTCCTGTATGATTATAACCTGAGCAGGGCAATCGTTTATGTACTGCAATAATCTCTCCAGTCTCCCCCATACCCTTAAACCATTTACATTCCAACACAGTATTTTAATGTACTTTCGAGAAAAAATGGAAGGTGCACTCGTTGAGAAGTCAGTAATGTGGACGAAAGAAAGTTTTTGTTCCAAAATATCACTTCATTTATTCAGTAATTCTTTAAAAACTGGCACACAGCCAACGCGTTTCGTTCCCGATTTTGCCAGAGGGAACTTCGTCAGGGCTGTAATAATCATGAAAAATACATATCATCAATGACACTTGACAAACACTAAAATACAAAACATATATAAATGACCCAAAAAACTCATATGACAAAACTCAACATGAAAATTAAATACATAAAACCAACGTGCATAAAGCATAATTCACAAACCATAATATCAAGACACAGTTAATAAGTTACAATAGACACTGCATAATTGAACACCAAAAAATATACATATATATATACATATTACAGATATTTGTACATATTACAGAGGGAAGAGAGAAAATTTTGACAAAGAAAAACAAACATGTATAAAAAAAACAGTAAAAATATATACAAAAAAACATATACAAAAAAACATATAACACAGTCAGTTACTATAAAAATCTAAGTTACCCTAAGACTAAACAGCGAGATGACATAACCCTCCCAACTAAAAGAAGGGGAAAGGGACATTCGAAACAGCAACATTATATCTCACAAGTTGTAAAAAAGCCAGCTGGTGTGCGAATAAGTGTAACCGGGATGAATGATTTGCAAGATTGGAAAAGAGAGGGTACCTAAAAAATATATATATCAGTTGACGCTGCTGAGGGTTGGTATAAAAGCAAGAGTAGGCTATTGTAATGGAAAAGACTATTTCTCACCTCTTATATATCCAACTGGTCAATGTAACCAAGAAATATATGTGTTGAAATAGGACCTCTAGGGGCACAATCAGCCGCACTTGTAATGCGTATAGCGATATCTAAGGCGAAAGATAAAATTAGAATGATTGGTTGGCGGACAATTCTGCCACAGACGTAATATATATCAAAGAATCAAGAAAACAGAAAAAATAATTAGAGAATAATTAAGCAAAAAAGGAAGAATGAATTACCAATCAAACCAATAAAGTGGAAACAATCATAAAGAACAGAAAACCCAAGTGACGTTCTGTTGAATACACATCTTTCTTATAGAGTGAACGTCACGGCCAAATGATAGCAATATTGGCATGAAGTACTAACTCACCTCAGAGTCTAAATGCTTCCGAGTTAACAAATATTCTGAATGATGTATTTCGGATCAAGAAAATGTCCACTTCACCATGTAATTAAAAGAGGGTCCCAAGGTCAAATCTGTCGGGAAATGACGAATATCAAAATACGCACTGTGTAGAAATCTACATACTAAATCACAAAAAATTCCCAAACGATCACCCGCATCATGTTACACAAAAGTACCCATACTGTATGTGTGACACCTCTGTGTCCTTGACCCACACGCAGGGATAGCCATATAACTGTTAAAAACAGGCCCTGCCACTGGCAGGCAAGCCAAATAGCAATAAAATCAAACTACAAAGCTATGACGTCCCAATTAGCACAGCCACAGAATCGCAAAGTCTTGACAAACCAAAAATTAAATAAATATGTCATGCCAAATAGCATGACACGGGGAGACGACAGCCACAGAAATACAGCATATTCGCAAAGGAAGCGTTATGTGAGGGTGTCCTACCGGGTAGCGTATTTTAATGTATGCTATTTGTTTCTCAGCCAGCCCCTTTATCCTCCAGATGAAAGATTGGTATTACTGAGGCTTCTGAGGACTTTTTTTTACTTTTCTCCCACATGCTCCCCACCCTATGCCCCCTGAAAACCACCCCCCACAAAGAACCCGTCCCTGACTCTCTATGGCCTTAGCATTATGGGTATCCCCCTAAGTGTGCCTACCTTAATAAATTAATATATCGTGAAAAAAAGGGAAATTGGAAAAAATTATCCATAGTTCAATCAGTATAAACCAGCCTAATTCTGAGTATTATACTCCAGTTTGCACACTTTCAATAAATTCATCCACCTCCTTAACTGTCTGAAAAGTATGCATTTTATTCTTTAACATCACTTTCAATACCTCCGGGAACTTCAGCTGAACTGTGGCCCCTAGTTCCTTCAATGGGTCTATCCTCTTTCCCATTTCCCATTGTCTTTTAGAGGTAACATTCGATAAATCTGACCTGACTTCACATTCGACCCCCTCTACATCTACCTATTTTTTGTTCAGGGCTTTTAGCAAAAAAAAATCTTTTAACGAATAAGTGAGAAAATTTACTAATATTCTCCTTGGATTAATTCTTTTGGAGTTCAGCCTAAAGGGGTCCCTATGAATCCTCTGAATATCCTTGGCAATCTCCTGCTCTGACTCCTCCATTTGTAGTTCATTTTTGAACAGCTTAGCTACGAAAGTCTTGAGATCTTCTCCCTCTTTCCCCTCCAGTACCTACAAAATCCGCAGGTTGTTCCATCTCTGCATATTTTCCATTCTCTCCAGTCTGTCTTGCTGTTCCTGCTCTTTTAGTTTTAGGCCTTCAATCTCTGCACTGCTTGTTTGTACAGACTTTCTGAGATCCCGAACTGTTTCCTCTCAAATGGCTGTCCTATTAGTAAGGTCATCTATCTTTTTTTTCTAATTTCTCACATGCCAGCCTTATCTCTTTCTGATTCATTTCCGATACCTCAATCCTATTTTTGATTTCTGAGGAGAGTGTCGCTAAAAGGGATCCTACCGAGGGCTCCTCGCCACATGTATTACCGTCTCCTCTCTCCTTTTCCTTTATACCACTTTCTCTCACAGACAAACGTGGGCTATTGTTTGGTCACTATCTGCCCCCACTTCTAATACTACTGCATCCTCTATCAATAGTGGCTGAAATCGATTCAGATTTATGTCTTTCGCCCATTTGGACATGTCTAAACTCCCTCAAGAGTCTGGCAGCTCCTTGCTGACCCGCTTCTGTTGAGCCTCCTTATTTGCCATACTGCCTTCACCTAATAATATAGTTTTTGGCAGGACTTTAAAAAATGTTCCAAGGGAGGGTGTGATCCTAACCTTCTGATCTAAGATCATAGATAATAAACGATTGTGCGTGGTTGCACAGTTAATGTGTGACACAAGAGATTAGCAAATACAGACCATAGGTTCTTGTGGCTTTGGAATGATCTATCATTTGGTTATTTAATGAAGGATTCGCTTTCCTAAGAGGTACACTTTGATGATTGGAGTGCATATAGCTCAGTGATTACACTTGGGTAGCGAAGAAGAATTGTTAAAGAAATTGGATTATTATCCAACTGCTCATCTCAAATACTGATCACAATTCTTAGCAGGGTGAACCTGAGTTCAACTCCTGGTGGTGCTGTCACCGATACAAAAGATTTAACTTAGAGCAATGTGTAAAGTTTTTATGCAGTACCAAAATATTCGGAAGTCAAAACATCAAGTCAAAAGAATCCCAAACAGAATTAGTAAAATTGAGTAAAGTGTAATTAGGTAAATGACATAAAAACAACAAGAACGCAATAAGGGAAACCCGTGACATGATTTTTCAAAGTTTAAGTGATGAAAGTGCCAAAAAGCAAAAATCTCTATTGGTAGTCAATAGTCCTGGTAGACTGGGACCTAGATGCAATTTGAGGCTGACCACATTGGAGCCCCGGACAGATAGACCAACCAGGTTTGGCCTTGTTGGAGGCTTTACCCTGGTACTCAGTCTTCAGAAGGGCAACGCAGCAGGCTGTATCAGAGGAAGTCTTTCCAAAGTCAGATACTACTGAAGGTGTTAGCTTTGGCTTGAACAGCACCGAGCAGGAGAATTTCAGATTTTGTTCCATCAAGGTCCACTCGCTGGTCAGACTCTTTTGGTGTCTTCACACACTCAAGATTTTTACCTTTGTAATTGTGTCTAATGTTAGTATATAATGTTGAGTTCCATGAAGCCAGATATTGCCACGCAGAGGGACCACTGAACCAGATTTGCTGTAAAGAATCTCTAAGTGGTAGAACCCTGATTTCTTAGCCCAGTAAAGTCGGGTCTTGGTTGAAGAGGTTAGAATGGTTTTTTCCGGTCCTCTGGAGGTCTGGAAATCCAAAAAGTTTCTAAGTCCTAGGTTTTTAGAAATGGTAGGAGATATCTACTATTAGACACTGTAAAGAGTCCTATGACCTCAGGAACAGCTTTTGAGGTCAAAGTTCACTCCAGAAGAGGCCACCAGCATGGTCTAGGTCTGGTTCCTTTGGTACTGGAGAGCTTAGAACTTCAGGAAAAAGGCTCCTTGATGATAATCTTTGTAGCCCTGTAGCAACATTTGAGCTCCTCAAACTGACCCTTGTAATGGACTTCTTTATACCGGGTACAATAGAAAACAAGTTAATTCTTCTTGTGTTCTTCCTTAGGTACAGAATATGCTCTTAGGTTGTTGCCTGGGGATAACACATTTATGCCTGGCACTGGTCAGTGGTTGGGGTGACTCCTGGCCCCTCCCTAACAAATTGGGTAAAGGTTCCCACAGGTTACACTATCCACTTTTGCAGTGGTTCCTACTGCAAACAATCCCAGAGTTTCCCTCACTCCAAGATGTGTAGTCCATCCCCCCTTGTGTAAAGCATGTGTGTCCACCTTGCGGTGTGGCCAGAGCAATGAACAGTCCCTTCCTCTGTGGTCCATTCAAACCAGTTCTGGAAGCAGCTTTTCCATACGGGGATTGGTGCTTGCCTGAAGAGGAAGAAAAATGCTGAAGCCTGTCCAGGTGCCTCCTACCATTTGTTTGTGACAGGGAAAGCCACTTTTAAGTAAATTATGCTCCTGGGAACACCACAACTGGTCTTCCTACCAGAGAAAGAGAAAACATCCCCCCAATTCCAAAGCCATTGTATCTGCTCTGGGAGCAGTTTTCACACCTCATCAGGGCTACGTACCCTTTAGACTTCTGGTGGGGGACTAATGCAGATAAGCATACAGGAGCTAAACTTTTAAAACATATTTTTCTTTACTACTCACTACAAATTTAGGCTCACCATTAAGTCTGGCTTTTAAACATGTCTCAAGCTGGCACCAATCTAGAGATAGCAGAATTCATATTTAATCACACTTTCCATTACTTCTTGTGGGCCAGCCAGTCCTGCTTACAATAAAAATAGCTTGTGATTGCTAATCACTGTAAGGACATGTCAACTTAAAAATTCTACATTTCCTACTTTTAAATACTCTGGGCCCAATTTCGATGACTGTTGTACCGCCACCAACGGCTGATCAGTTGCAGTTCAACCCCATCGGCTGCGGCGATCATACCGACGCTGGTGCATCGGAAACACCTCATAATCCCTTTATGAAGGCGGCTCCGCCATCAGGATTATCATGTCGGTTTCAGACAACTTTTCCATGTCAGCCTTTCCTACATGGAAAGGCTGTTGGAAAGCGACATTGGGGGCCCCTAGCAGGGCCCCTGCACTCCTCACCGTCCGCATTGTGGCCTGCGGGGCACCTATGGTGCCTGTCGCACGCTGTAGGGATGTTTGAAAACATCAGTTTTTCAATGGAAGCTTGTGCTGCAGACCTTTTCTGCCCGCCACACAAGCTTCCATTGAAAAATAGATGTTCCGACCGCCCTGTGGGCGGTTACATCCAAATAATGCGGTCGAAACTGCCGACCTGAGGTCGGGCGGTTCCCCATCCGCAACGGTTGTAATTAGCCCCTCTGCCTTTTGCTATAATAGAGGTGACTTATTATTTAAAAGGTAGGTTTTCTTCTGTCCAAAACGGTTATTTTGACGGATTAAATGTTTTACACTACAGTACTTGGGTTACACAGGGTAGGCCTGATGGCATGTTTGCTCTGCCACTATAGTAAATGGCACAAAATGTGCTGCAGTCCACACGTGGTGTCTATCCTCCAGGTCCTGGGTGCATTTTTGCACCATATACAAGGGATTATTAGGCAGGTTAGATGTGCCAATTAGGAATAAGCCAATTTAAGTCCTGGCGTAACTACCCTTTCCAGGGTGTGAATAAGATGCTCTCTGCAAGGAGAACTGGGATCTCCATGTGCTCCTGTGCAGATTTCTTTGCCACAGACAACTCTTTACAGAGAAAATGTGTTCACAAGAGGAACATCACTCACTTCGCTAGGAATTTGCAGAGAAACTGTGCTAAGCTCAGCTTTCCATATAGATTCCTTAAGAAATTTCAAACTTCCATAAAGTAGGAAATCTACAGATAGATGTAAATGGAAATAGCGCCTGGATACCCTCTCGAGAGATTAGTGCTCTATACAAGTCATACTTTTTTAGTAAGACCTTAAGCTTTATTATCTTTATGGACCAAGCCTGAAATGGCCACCCCTGAATCGCAAAGTGAAGAATACAATTTGACCTTTATTTACAAAAGGATAAAACAGGCTCTTCACACCTCCTGATCTACAGGTGGGACATATTATATGCTTTGTAAGTTTGGTTTATTAGGGTCAAAGTTGTAATAACTCTGCTCTGTAAGCTAATAACATCCCGTTGAATTTCACAACTCAAAAACAAGCATTAGCTTGTGTACCATTTACCATTCATCATCCTGTCCCAACTACACGGTCATAGAAAACAAACACATTATTACAATAATCATTTCTTCGGGGAGAAAAGAAGGCATGTTGCCAGAGATCAATGGCTCATCTGCACTGACTTCAGAAAGACTGCATAAAGCATTAAGTGATACTTCAAGACCAAATAATTTGGTACCTGACAGGCTTGATCATACAAAGTCCCTCCCTGAGGAGCCTCAGGAAGGGCGATGTTCTTAAACAACATGTTGCAATGCCTTATCCACCTTTGTTGAAACAAATATTCCAGCAAAGGAGGCAGCATTGGCATGCCCAATCATGATTAAAACTTTCAGCTGTTGATGTAACCGTCAATGTCATATAAGAGAGTTCCCACCTGTACCTTCACACACTCCCTGGCTTCCCTCAGTGTGACTTCATAGACGTCCTACTGCAAGCATCCTTCTTAGCACTTAGGAGCTGCCACTTGAACTACTCACTTTCCACCCACCAACGTAGCAGCTGCCATTGAAGAAGAAACACATACTCATTGCAATAGTAAGCTGGTCTTTTCTCTGATGTTCTCTTTTCTTTAAGTACAAGGTTTTGCTTCTGTTAAGAGCTTTGGTAGAGTGCACATCTGCTTCCACAGTGATGTTTGCCGTTTGTATAGTACTGTATGGAAACCTATGGAGTGCAATCATACTTGGGTATCAGTAAAAACAACGTTTCGCACGGCAGGTGTGAGCCATCTGTTAATATGAAGTAAAAATATTGGTAATATTTTTTGGAAACAATTAACAATTTACACTGGATAATATGGTATTTGTGATAGTGTACATCATGATATGTCGTAGAATACGAGCTGATTCATGCCTCTTTTAAGTAAACTCAATTATTTAGCTCTTTAATATAGGTCAGCCAAATAGATTTCTATTTCACAAAATACGGATTTGGTGCATTTGTATTGCATGCAACAGAGTGACATCATGTGTTTAAAATAATGGTGTATGGTGCACGAGAATATTCACCAGATGGATAGCATGGTAGATGGCAGCTTCTGGGAGAGTGCAGCTAATGGAGTGCGTATCTTTTCACACCTCTTCTTCCACGAGCATTCATGAGACTAACAGACTTCCCGTATTTCTCCTTTTACTGTTCCTCCTTTTATTCCCTAATACGGAGATGAATGCTGGCTCCGTGTTGGTAGAGTGTTGACCATATGTTTATCCACACCATTAGTTGCTATAGTTTTGATAAATTGTGGAACCACATACCAGTCAGAAGAAAACTATCTTTCGGAGTTTCATATATGAACTTCAAATCACAAAGATTTTGATAAACCTTCAAGTTCCAAACGCACACAGGTTACTTGACTAAGGGCCACATGTATCAATTTTTGAAATAGTGATTACATAATTGCAATTTTCGACGAATCGTAATTAGGTAATCACTATTCCTAATGTATGTTAGCGATTCCTAGTGGGTCTCAAATTGACCTACCTCATGAATATTAATGAGGTAGGTCACAATTTGAGACCCATTAGGAATTGCTAAAATCACAGAGATGGATGGTGGCCTGTTGGGGTCAGTAGACCACCATATCTATGATTGCTTTCAAATAAAGCATTTTTTTGTAATGCAGCTTGTTTTTCTTAATAGAAAATTGGTTGCGTTTAAAAACAGAAAAATGAAAAGTTTCATTTTTAAGAGCAGGCAGTGGTCTGTGAAACCACTGCCTGCTTTTTAAGAAAGTTTTTACGAACATTCACAAAAGGGAAGAGGTCCCATTGGGGACCAGTTCCAGTTTGTGAATGGGTTACCACATACTTGAAGTAGGTGGTAAAATGTGAATGTTTAGCAACAGCATTTTGGTCTCTAAACATTTTTACATACGCCACTGCGATTCGGTATTAGAGAGGGAAGCCCAAAACACGTCACTTTCTTATACCGAGTCAGTATGTTTTCTCAATTCCAAACTGCAATTCAGTAACATGTTACGAAATGGCAATTTGTGAATGATCAGACCAAAATACATATTTCCGGTCGCAAAGGGCCCGATTCTGAGAAAAGGGCTGTTTGCAACCAGAAAAACGCTTGATACATCTGGCCCTTAATGTCTTAATAAGTTACTTGACTGTGCGCTGCGGGCAGAATTGTTTGCACGTATACAATTTCACCTATGCTGGCAATGTGTCATACTCTTAATTCTGTAAAATGTAATTTTCAATTTAATGTGTTTCTGAGAGCTAACTCAATGGGTATTTCCAATTTGTATAGTTACAGAAGACAGTAGCTTTTTAGGTCGAACATTTGAGACCACTCTGAGAGCTAACTCAATGGGTATTTCCAATTTGTATAGTTACAGAAGACAGTAGCTTTTTAGGTCGAACATTCGAGACCACTTGTATAAACTTTAGTATATACTTATATGTGTATGTACTTTGTGGGCTCTGGAGATCAGCCCTAGGACTTGACTGCTTCCGCTTAGGGACTTTTTTCCTGTTCAACTGCCTCTATTTAACTGTCTTAATGGAAAATGACCAGTAAAGGTCAGTAAAATACCAGTATTGCTTTCTGCTGAAGGACTTTATTTTTTTTATTTTTCTGGCAACTGCCTCTATTTCACTTTCTTGATAGAAAACGACCAGCAGAGGTCAGTAAAATACTAGAATCACTTTAGCATTCTCTAGATTCCAGTCCATAGAAAATGTCTTCCACCAGTACCCGTAAACAATAATATTTTTTTCAAATCTTGTATTTTCAGTGATATGACCACCGAAGACCCTGATTTTATATTAAAAACAGAGCTTTGGACTATACCCTTTTCCGCTGAAAGGCAATATTTCACTCCATGTTTTCCCATACTTGGCGTGTCACGCAGTTTGGTGCTCACTTTCCCTCCATGTTAAAGAACAGTAGATATTTCAGCACCCAGGCTAATGTGCTGCACAGCTAAATACATATAAGGTCCCAAAGGCGAGACCGATTGCATTGCAGATGCTTGTTGAACATTCTACACAATTGGACATTCCCTACTTTCATTTACAATATTAAAGGTCATTGCAGTAACAATGAGGCACTGTGTCTTAGTTTTTCTGCTTATCACTGGTGATATTCAGTTTCGGTTGTTTGGTCAGATTCCAGCAACTGTTCATATTTCAACAACAAGAAAAAACAGCTGAGCTCAACACCGGCCAGATGATTCAGGGCGGGTGACTGTTATGTTGGCATGAGAGCACTGGCACTCATTTCTTTAAGCTTGCCCCACGCCCCCAAAAGCACATGCAGGGCAAGCAATACCAGTGATTCTTTGGTAAAGTTCACTTCTGTTAGCACTACCTTAACCACTCAATACATTTAGAATGCAGAATCAAACTAGAGATCTGAACTTTTAAACATAATTCACATATTTCCTTTAATTTTCAAATGATCCGCGAAAATGTCAATGCATTGAAATATACATCATTAGTCGTTAAGTGGGGATTCATTGTGATACTGCATGAGTGACTGTGGTGTAGGCATTAGTGAAATGGATGTCTGACGTGTCACCTCTCCCTTTCATCAACTGAATGTGCAAGAAAAAAATGAATTACAAAACTTTTTTAAAGTTCTCTTGTCTAAAGTACTCATCGCTCTGTGCCAAGATTTGATCGCGTGGATCTGTATTGCAAATATGCAATATGCTCTGGCCCAGGGCGGACCCTTAACAGGGCGTGCACAGTGCAAACTGGGTCACTGCACACGTACCCTAATGACTTGCTTTTCTCAGTGCAGGAGCAAACCTGCATCTCACTGGGAACAATTCATTAGTGAAAGGCAAACCAGCTGTTTAAAACTGCCAGTCCACCTTTCACTGTGCAGGAGGCAACAGACCTGCATTTGAAAGGAAGATGCCTGGGGTGGTCCCTGTAGAAGTGTCCGCAATCCTTTCAGCAATACCAACGTGCCCTAGGAGCTCAAATAGCAGGGGGCCATGCCTTTTGCACCAAGTGGCACGTATGTTAATAAAACCTTTGTGTTTTGAAGTAGTCTAAGTGCATTATAGGTAAATAAAGATATCCTTAGGGACACTAACACTAACACAGAGGCAAATACAGTGACATTAAAAACACTGGCACAGAAGAACCAACACTGGCATGGGACATTGGCATGGGTGGAGTAAATAAGGTAATACTAACTAGGAGCCACTGACACTGGGGCACAAGGAAATGCGTGATGTCATATTTTACTACCATTAACAATTGACCATTGACACAGGAAACCATGAAACAAGAGCAGCAATATGAGCACAACTAATGGTATGACTATGTCACAGGGCAGTTTCACTGCAAAACCGGACACAGGGGTGTTGACATTAAGATAGTGGCACTAGGACACAACACGAGCACAGTGACACAACATAGGGACACTGTCCCAGGTAAACTAGGAGTGCAAGCCATGGTGTAGTGACATGTGGACACCGACAGAACTGCCACAAGAACACTATCACGTGGATAGTCACTGTTACAAGGAAACTAGAGCACTGACATTGATATGTGGATGTGGGGATACTGCTACCGGAGTGTTGATATGAGTCAAAAACATCAACACTAGTGCACTGTTCTAGGGACACCAGCAATCACATAGCCATGCTGACTAAAGAACCGTGACACTGGGGGGCATATTTACAAGCTCGGATCGCCACAGGAACATCACTTAACACCTTGTAAATAAGGCCCCCTTTCATGCTATACTTAGCCTGAAAGGGGAGGGTAATGGGTGTTGTGGTGGGTGTTCCACCGCAACACCCATTGATTTCGACGCTGCCCCATATTTACATGGAAAACATGGCGCAACAAGGAGAAATGTTTAAATTCTCTTCGTTTTTGCTGTTTCTATGTGTGCTGCGTTGTGCAGCACACATGGAAACATGCGGCACACATGGAAACAGCTAAATGCCATTGATTGTTTATGTGTAGGAAGGTGTCCCTTTCTGCACATAACAATTATTTTTAAAAATTACATTTTGCAACTTCTATGTGTGCTGCATCATGCAGCACACATAGAAGTTACAACATTCCATTTAAAGATTGTTTAAGTTCAGGAAGGGGCACCTTCCTACACATAAACAATCTTCCCCTGCAACTCAGACACCCTTGCACTATGGTGCAAGGGTGCCTAAGTTGGCACTAGGCAGCTAAATTTAGCACCAACGCAGGGGGAAAACGCAGGGCTGCGACATATTTTGTAAATATTGTGCAGCCCTATGTTTCAGAAGTGGCGGAGCACAAGGTAAGCCAATGAGACTAATGCCGCGTTCTGCCACTTCTATTGTAAATATGCCCCTGCAACTCTGGCACAGCAGCACCCACAATGAATGATGGACTCAACAGTGACTCTAGAGTGCTGACAGAGGACACAAAACCTAATGCTGAGACAATATAAGGGGTATGTGACACTGGTTTAAACTGACAAAGCGGCCTTAGTTCATGTTGAAGGCTACCCATGTTGCTGTGCTTTAAGAGCAGATTGAAGTCTCAGTGATGAAAATCAGTGTAGTGGGGAGGGTGAGTTAAAGTTGTTGATGATAAAGAATTTTTGTTGATATCTGATCACATATTCTACTGGTAGAAAAATATCTAGAGTTCAATGGAGTTATAGCCTGGAATTTTACCAGTTTGTTCAGCAATTTGTCTTGGGAGATTCAAAGACAGGTCCCTGACCTGCCCCAATTCAATTCAATTCAATTTATTTATTATGATTTAGAATTCCGCAGAATTCCACATAAAGGTACATCTTAAAAACACATTTCATTCCACAAAAATTTCCAATGTAAATTTAAGTTGTCATTTTCATCTAAAAGCACGAATGAACATAGCAGAAGCAGTCGGTCTTGGAGTTTTCAATGCAAGAAGGGGTGAACCTTAAATAATCGAATTATCATACATGTATTCTTACAAATTTATACACATTTCTAATCTAATACTATCATAAAACATTCAATGATAAAACTTATTATAAAATAAAAAAATTTAAAATTCACTATACAATACTGGCCAAAAATCATCTAATACATGATAATTTAGCAGCAGAGCAAATTTAGTAAAGTGCTTGGGATCCTAAAAATGAATAACTAGCAGCGGAGAACGTTAGAAAAAGTGTGCATGCTTAATTGCAAACATAATAAATCAGTCATAAAGACCGGAAGGTCGAGAAAAAGTGCAAGTGCTCTGTACATACGTATTAAGAAGATCTTTACTAACGAGTAACTAGCAGCAGAAAAAGTTTGTAAAAGTGCACAGTTGTAAACATAACTAATCGGTCATAAAGACCGAGAGATCGAGATAAAGTGCAAATGCTCTAAACATATATATTAAAAAGGTCTTTCCGACCTTAATATATGTTTAAAAATTGTTTAAAAAAGCTAAAAATTTTAAAACACATCAGTTCGGATGGGGGGGACAGCAGACAATTTCGGGCCTGTTCTGCTGTAGTGATATTATACTTTAAAAAACAATTCCTTAAATATCTATGACGTATTGATTGTAATGCGGGACAAACAAATAAAACATGATTCAAATCTTGTATACAGGAATTACATAAATGACAATACCTCTCATGTCTAGGAATACCCTCCCAAGATCCTGTTACAATTCTTAGGGGAGTAAATTCAATCTCAGTAGCAAAATTACCCTGCGAACTCCGTGTTTAAGATTCCATAAGACATGCCCGGCCCCTTACAGCTCCTCTATTGGGGATTGTTTTAAAACATTCAAGAAAGGTTTTCCATCCTATCAAGAGCAGAGATTTAAAAAGGGAAATGAAAACTGGGTTTAAACTACAGTAAACCAGTATGTCCTGGTATGATCATTGAGTATGTGGAACTAACCAGACAGCCTATTTTTTCTGTTCCTTTGGGAAGTGTGGTAAATCCTTTGAAAATAGTTAAGCACTAAGGAATTGATCACAGAGGGAGGTTTGAGATATCATGATAGCACTTCCTTTCCATTGTAGAGATTCACTGTTAGCTACTCTGCAGCACACACAACCTAGGCCCGTTTGCATCATTTCCTGTTGAAAGATGGACTCATGGAAACACTGGATAAGGTTAAAATTGGACAGATTGCCCTCTGTGATCATGCACCCATCACAGTGCCTCTGAATATACACTTATTCCCCTGCATTAAGCACACTGGCAATTAAATGAGTTCCTTTTACATGACGTTGCTAATAGGGTAGAGGTGTAGGTAAGACATTTTGAGATGTCTGCGGGACAACAACACACATGGGTTTCAATCTCTTTAACATGGGATTTCCTGAAAGCCTGTATGAGGGGCATTTGTATTAAAATACACGAGGTGAGCACTAGACGTTTCTCTAGCTCAAGCAGTATAGCAACACATACAGTCCACATCCAATAGAAATTGGTGTAGGGATATTGAACTCAGAACCCGACTAAAAGCAGTAGATTGGGATAGAGTTGAGTTCGCTTTACTTCACATTAAACACCAACATACCACCCCGCCTAACAAAGCAAAACAACTGCAGGACAATGTTAATTTAAAGAGAACCTTACTACTGAAGGGAACTCAGTCCAGTATGACACTGTCATAACAAATTTCTTCACAATTTCTATCCGCATCAATATACTAGGAAACAGTTGAGAA
The DNA here is from genome assembly GCA_963921515.1 of Calotriton arnoldi. NCBI lineage: Eukaryota > Metazoa > Chordata > Amphibia > Caudata > Salamandridae > Calotriton > Calotriton arnoldi. The sequence continues at coordinate 172,816 of CAWUFW010016734.1, forward strand.
AGAACAAAGTCTCCCAGTACTTAAAAGACCGCCTCAGCAGGCCCATTCCTCTGGATGGGCAGCAGTCTTTGAATTAACTTATCTCAGTTGAGTAGGTTGTAGCAGCAATAGAAATCAAAAATCTGGAAAAAAACAGGTGCTGGAAGAGTATGCTGCCAGCTTTTATAATATTTACTGCACACATCTTGCACCTGTCCTTGCCTTACTCTAATGAAATAGGAGAGGCAAGCTCACCTGTGGGCACAATGTGTGAGGCAGCTCCAGTGGTCATCCCCAAGCCGTGGAAGACATCTTCTCAATGTGCATCCTACAGACCTATCTCTCTTTTAAACATCAGTCTGAAACTCCTTACTGAAATTTTAGCAGTGAGATTGAGTCCCTTTTCCTGTGAACTAATTGCCTCTTACCAAGCAGGTTTATTCCTAGGCAAAAACTTAAAAATATTAAATGGAAAGGCAAGAATGACCTGCAACTGGCAAGATGCTCAAAAGGTGACCAACAGAGTCAAGCGGATTTATTTGATAGGGGTCTTGTAGACAATGGGAGTAGTCTCGTTTAGCATGTTGGCCACAGGAGTAGTTTTCCTAAACAATGTGATTGCAGCTACTTTTTTGGAGTTCCTCTATGAAAGAGGGAAGACATTATAAAATACAGTTAAAACTAAAGTGCCAAATTTACACATGGGTTTTTTCATAAGTGGTACTTACATTATTTTACAAAAAATGTATAAGTTTCAGTGAGTGTGTTAGGAAAAAGTTAATGAATATTTACAAATGTTCATTTATTTTTGGGAGCCTATCCTCCTACTTCTCCTATGCAATGCTGATGATTAATGTTGTTGTCAGCATGCCTTTTTTTAATGTTTGATGGGCTGGTGGTGGGTAAGTTGGTGTCTGTTAAATTGGTGGTGAATGAGTTGGTTGTACTGGGGATGGTGATGATGGTCGTGGTGGTGGTAGTGCAGCAGGTGCAGGAGTTTGCTTGTGGAGGTGGTTGGTTTGTGGGTATGACAAGAGGATTGGCAACAGGGTTTGTGAATGGTGTGTCCTGCATAGTCTGAAGGGAAGCTGAAAAAGTTAGGGTCTGATTGCAATCTTGTGAGATGGGATACTTTGTCACAAATGAAACGGATATTCCATTTGCCATATTGCATATGGGAATTATAATTTAGCGAAGCGGATATCCGTCATGTTTGTGATGGACCAACCCTGCCTGCCAACATTGTAATCAGGTCATTGTTTTTTTTGGTTGTTGGATTTGGCTTTCTCTGAAGAGTTATCACCAAACCTTTGCCTTTACACCTTTGTTTTTTAGCCCATTTTTTTGGGTGTAGTGCTCTGTGCATTTTACTACTGCTAACCAGTGCTAAAGTGCTTGTGTTCTCTCATCTAAACATGGCAACATTAGCTCATTGAATTTACATACACGTCCCTAGTATCGTAGTACCACTGGGCATGTAAATTAAATGCTACTGGTGTGCCTATGAAATTTATTGTGCCACCCACTTAATTAGCCATTGAAGTATGCAGCCTGTGTGTGCACCTTTAAACTGCCATTTCTATCTCCCAAGACAAACGTCTTGCCAGCTCCCAACCACCTTTTCCTAAAGCATATAAGTCACCCCTAGTGCCAGGCTAGCTTGAATCCAGTGGCAAAGCGAGCAAGGGACCCATGTCTGGGCATACCCTGCCAACTTAGGGCGAACAAAGCAAACACAAGGAGATGATGGACGGAGCGCTGAAACTTTTCAGTCACTCACCCCCAGTCACAGATCTGGGTTGAATCCATCATCGTTCTTTAGCTCACTTCGCCACCTCAGTTCAGACCCAGCTATATGCAAATCAGTCTTGACCCTGCGCCTCATGGGAACAGTCCATCCCAAACTGCCAAGCCAGGTCTTCCCTGAACCGGAAACAAGCATCCTGGGACCGGTTTCTGGGTAACACCCTTCATCAGTCAGGCTAGCTTGAATCCAGTGGCAAAGTGAGCAAGGGACCCACGTCTGGGCATACCCTGCCAACTTAGGGCGAACAAAGCAAATACAAGGAGATGATAGACGGAGCGCTGAATCTTTTCAGACTCTCACCCCCAGTCACAGATCTGGCTTGAATCCATCATCGTTCTTTAGCTCACTTCGCCAACTCAGTTCAGACTCAGCTATATGCAAATCAGTCTTAACCCTGTGCCTCATGGGAACAGTCCAGCCCGAACTGCCAAGCCCGGTCTTCCCTGAACCGGAAACAAGCATCCTGGGACCAGTTTCTGGGTAACACCCTTCATCAGCCAGGCTAGCTTGAATCCAGTGGCAAAGTGAGCAAGGGACCCACGTCTGGCATACCCTACCAACTTAGGGCGAACAAAGCAAACACAAGGAGATGATGGACGGAGCGCTGAAACTTTTCAGACACTCACCCCAAGTCACAGATCTGGGTTGAATCCATCATCCTTCTTTAGCTCACTTTGCCACCTCAGTTCAGACCCAGCTATATTCAAATCAGTCTTGCCCCTGTGCCTCATGGGAACATCCAGCCGAAACTGCCAAGCCAGGTCTTCCCTGAACCGGAAACAAGCATCCTGGGACCGGTTTCTGGGTAACACCCTTCATCAGCCAACTAGCTTGAATCCAGTGGCAAAGTGAGCAAGGGACCCACGTCTGGGCATACCCTGCCAACTTAGGGCGAACAAAGCAAACACAAGGAGATGATGGACAGAGCGCTGAAACTTTTCAGACACAAACCCCCAGTCACAGATCTGGGTTGAATCCATCATCGTTCTTTAGCTCAATTCGCCACCTCATTTCAAACCTAGCTATATGCAAATCAGTCTTGACCCTGTGCCTCATGGGAACAGTCCAGCCGGAACTGCCAAGCCAGGTCTTCCCTAAACCAGAAACAAGCATCCTGGGACCGGTTTCTGGGTAACACCCTTCATCAGCCAGGCTAGCGTGAATCCAGTGGCAAAGTGAGCAAGGGACCCACGTCTGGGCATACCCTGCCAACTGAGGGCGAACAAAGCAAACACAAGGAGATGATTGACCGAGCGCTGAAACTTTTCAGACACTCACCCCCAGTCACAGATCTGGATTGAATCCATCATCGTTCTTTAGCTCACTTCACCACCTCAGTTCAGACCCAGCTATATGCAAATCAGTTTTGCCCCTGTGCCTCATGGGAACAGTCCAGCCCAAACTGCCAAGCCAGGTCTTCCCTGAACCGGAAACAAGCATCCATCGACCAGTTTCTGGGTAACACCCTTCATCAGCCATGCTAGCTTGAATCCAGTGGCAAAGTGAGCAAGAGACCCACGTCTGGCATACCCTGCCAAATTAGGGCGAACAAAGCAAACACAAGGAGATGATGGACGGAGGGCTGAAACTTTTCAGACACTCACCCCAAGTCACAGATCTGGGTTGAATCCATCATCGTTCTTTAGCTCACTTTGCCACCTCAGTTCAGACCTAGCTATATGCAAATCAGTCTTGCCCCTGTGCCTCATGGGAACATCCAGCCCAAACTGCCAAGCCAGGTCTTCCCTGAACCGGAAACAAGCATCCTGGGACCGGTTTCTGGGTAACACCCTTCATCAGCCAGGCTAGCTTGAATCCAGTGGCAAAGTGAGCAAGGGACCCACTTCTGGGCAGACCCTGCCAAATTAGGGCGAACAAAGCAAACACAAGGAGATGATGGACAGAGCGCTGAAACTTTTCAGACACAAACCCCCAGTCACAGATCTGGGTTGAATCCATCATCGTTCTTTAGCTCAATTCGCCACCACATTTCAAACCTAGCTATATGCAAATCAGTCTTGACCCTGTGCCTCATGGGAACAGTCCAGCCTGAACTGCCAAGTCAGGTCTTCCCTGAACCGGAAAGAAGCATCCTGGGACCGGTTTCTCGGTAATACCCTTCATCAGCCAGGCTAGCGTGAATCCAGTGGCAAAGTGAGCAAGGGAGCCACGTCTGGGCATACCCTGCCAACTTCGGTCGAACAAAGCAAACACAAGGAGATGATGGACTGAGCGCTGAAACTTTTCAGACACTCACCCCCAGTCACAGATCTGGATTGAATCCATCATCGTTCTTTAGCTCACTTCGCCACCTCAGTTCAGACCCAGCTATATGCAAATAAGTCTTGCCCCTGTGCCTCATGGGAACAGTCCAGCCCGAACTGCCAAGCCAGGTCTTCCCTGAACCGGAAACAAGCATCCTGGGACCAGTTTCCGGGTAACACCCTTCATCAGCCAGGCTAGCTTGAATCCAGTGGCAAAGTGAGCAAGGGACCCACGTCTGGGCATACCCTGCCAACTTAGGGCGAACAAAGCAAACACAAGGAGATGATGGACGGAGCACGGAAACTTTTCAGACACAAACCCTCAGTCACAGATCTGGGTTGAATCCATCATCGTTCTTTAGCTCACTTCGCCACCTCAGTTCAGACCCAGCTATATGCGAATCAGTCTTGACCCTGTGCCTCATGGGAACAATCCAGCCCGAACTGCCAAGCCAGGTCTTCCCAGAACCGGAAACAAGCATCCTGGGACCGGTTTCCGGGTAACACCCTTCATCAGCCAGGCTAGCTTGAATCCAGTGGCAAAGTGAGCAAGGGACCCACGTCTGGGCATACCCTGCCAACTTAGGACGAACAAAGCAAACACAAGGAGATGATGGACGGAGCACTGAAACTTTTCAGACACTCACCCCCAGTCACAGATCTGGGTTGAATCCATCACCGTTCTTTAGCTCACTTCGCCACCTCAGTTCAGACCCAGCTATATGCAAATCAGTCTTGCCCCTGTGCCTCATGGGAACAGTCCAGTCCAAACTGCCAAGCCAGGTCTTCCCTGAACCGGAAACAAGCATCCTGGGACCGGTTTCTGGGTAACACCCTTCATCAGCCAGGCTAGCTTGAATCCAGTGGCAAAGTGACCAAGGGACCCGCGTCTGGGCATACCCTGCCAACTTAGGGCGAACAAAGCAAACACAAGGAGATGATGGACAGAGCCCTGAAACTTTTCAGACACAAAGCCCCAGTCACAGATCTGGGTTGAATCCATCATCATTCTTTAGCTCACTTCGCCACCTTAGTTCAGACCTAGCTATATGCAAATCAGTCTTGACCCTGTGCCTCATGGGAACAGTCCAGCCCAAACTTCCAAACCAGGTCTTCCCTTAACCAGAAACAAGCATCCTGGGACCGGTTTCTGGGTAACACCCTTCATCAGCCAGGCTAGCTTGAATCCAGTGGCAAAGTGAGCAAGGGACCCACGTCTGGGCATACCCTGCCAACTTAGGGCGAACAAAGCAAACACAAGTAGATGATGGACGGAGCGCTGAACATTTTCAGCCACTCACCCCCAGTCACAGATCTGGGTTGAATCCATCATCGTTCTTTAGCTCACTTTGCCACCTCAGTTCAGACCCAGCTATATGCAAATCAGTCTTGCCCCTGTGCCTCATGGGAACAGTCCAGCCCAAACTGCCAAGCCAGGTCTTCCCTGAACCGGAAACAAGCATCCTGGGACCGGTTTCCGGGTAAAACCCTTCATCAGCCAGACTAGCTTGAATCCAGTGGCAAAGTGAGCAAGGGACCCACGTCTGGGCATACCCTGCCAACTTAGGGCGAACAAGGCAAACACAAGGAGATGATGGACGGAGCACGGAAACTTTTCAGGCACAAACCCCCAGTCACAGATCTGGGTTGAATCCATCATCGTTCTTTAGCTCACTTCGCCACCTCAGTTCAGTCTCAGCTATATGCAAATCAGTCTTGACCCTGTGCCTCATGGGAACAGTCCAGCCCGAACTGCCAAGCCAGGTCTTCCCTGAACTCGGAAACAAGCATCCTGGGACCGGTTTCTGGGTAACACCCTTCATCAGCCAGGCTAGCTTGAATCCAAGGGCAAAGTGAGCAAGGGACCCACTTCTGGGCATACCCTGCCAACTTAGGGCAAACAAAGCAAACACAAGGAGATGATGGACGGAGCGCTGAAACTTTTCAGACACTCACCCCCAGTCACAGATCTGTGTTGAATCCATCTTCGTTCTTTAGCTCACTTTGCCACCTCAGTTCAGACCCAGCTATATGTGAATCAGTCTTGATTACCCAAGAGCACACAGTCTGCCACAGCAGAAGGTCTAGATTAATTTTTTTAAAACATACTTTTGATTCCATACATTCTATCTTGTTCATTACACGAGAACCTGAGTGTGAGTGGTTCTGATGGTGCAACTCAAGTGCTACACTCACAAAAGAAATGGTACTGCACTATGGAACCTGGCCAGACATTTAATACAAAATGCTTTGTGATTCAGCCTCATCTCTTAAATTAGCACTTTCTGTGCTCACTTTATGTGACATGACTCATAAAGTTCTATCTATAAGGCAATTTGGTTGCAGATGTGTGCCTGTATATGAGCTTTAAGGTGAAGATCTACCTCTAATTCATTTAAGAGTTCCATGTCTAAGTATGGAAGCCAATACAAAAATATGGTTTCTACATGTGACTAACTGCAGTGATTAGTTTTGTTGTCCTACTTTAATGTCCACTGACATATAATTTTATGGCGTGGAGCTCTATTACAATTAGCTGTGTACTAAGTTGACAGCTATTGCAAAAGTGTGATGTCTTTGGAAAATCTTAATGAAGTTAAGACTGCAAACCAGTGCTTAATTTGACCCTGTCGGTTTCCGCTCAGAACCGGCACTTATTTATTAACACTGGCACTTATGACAGTCTGCAATAAGGTAGTGCGGTTTATCTAATTTAAAGATGAGCACACAGGCAATTGTTTATTAATTCGATATACATTAAAATGGCTTATATCTGCCACCCAAGCCATTCTTATGGCTTTGGGGCCCTAGAATGTCATGGTTAGTGGTTTTCATTGGCAGCGCTGGCAGGAGCAATAGGTGGCGCAAGATGCAGTGATCTCCTGTTGAGGCACTTATTTTTTTATAATTCAAACCATGCTGCAAACTTGGTATTACTAGGAATCTCCCAAAATTAGTAAATTAAAAAGGTGAGCACTCCCCTGCCTTCTGTGGCTGATATACTGCAACATTACTTTTAATAGATTTTGCATTCATACTGTTAATAATGTTTAATCTTGTCAGTGTTGGTTAATGGTTAGAAACATCACTGCACCCCCAGACCAATATTCATTTGTCTGTATGTTGTAATAGACAAGCTACTTACCACTCCTTGTCATTACACTGAGTGGTACTCATCCTCATTACAGTGCATATCATGTGACATGTAACCCAACCCTGAAGACAGGCACCTTATTAAAAAGAGAAAATCTGTACTGGATTATGTCGCAAAGTCCTCAAAGATCCCTAATTTTTTTTGTCTATCATAAATGAACCCCCTAATTTCACCTGAGTGTTCAGAAGTGTGTGTGAAGCAGTGCCTGCATAGCTCCTAATCTGGGGCTCTCGGTATGTATGTAGCCTCCATTACTTGATGGTTCTTAGTAGGTTTAGTGGTAATGAGAAGTCTGCTGTTTTTCATTGCCTGCATAAGCTCCTGCGCTGCTATCCTTCCACTATTCATTCTTCGGCCATGGTAAACCAACGTGTATGTGTCTGGTTTGGATTTGTATAACTTCAGTAGGAGCATCATAAGCTCTTTGTGTCCACCTCACCTAGAACACTTTCTTGCATATGCAACTTCATCACCTATGTCCATCACAACTGCCTCTCTTCTAGCCTCAAACACCAAGACCTATTTGGTGCCTAAGACGCTTTTGGCCATCGTACAGCACTCTACTACTCTCTCTGAAGTTAATGACATTCAAACCATATTCTCTTTTTCCACTTTTGCATACCACACTCAGTCATGTGTCTCAAATTGTCCTGCTGCAATTCAAGACTGGATGACTCTAAAGTCACTCGTGTTGTACTTGTCGTATAAGCAGCCATGTTTGTAATTGAGTGAACCTACTTTCTCCTGACCATCTGAAACCTTTAGGTTCTGTTCAACTCATCAATGAAAATGAAATCAGCGACCAAAGTCTGATACCAGTTGTTGAACATACAAAAGATCCACAGTACAGCGTTAACACTCATTAAATTACTAGTACTCAGCCCTCCAGACTGCAACAATAGTTTACTAACTTGTCTCTCCCATTGCTTTATTGAACAACTCAGCATTGTCCTAAACGCTGCCTTTAGGCTTTGCCCAGCCTAAACAGGCAATCACCCACCTTTCCGTACTTTCAACAAGCTGGCTGGTACTCTGCCATAACAGTATTGTAGTACAAAAGCTACGGACACTATAATTAAGGCAGCCATGGCCCCTAACTACCTCTCTGACATCCTATCTCACTATATATCTTATTGACTCAACCATTCCACCCTGTGCTGCCTCCTATCTCCTTTCCACTGGAAGTATCAGCCACTCCCTACCACCGGGAATTCTGCAACCATCTGTCTCCTGGAGTTCAAAACGATATTGAAAAGTCATCTACTGCAAGTTAAAGGATAGAAAATTATTGCAGCCCTCTCATCACACTGATCATAACATGCACACCCATGCCTGTATGCTTAAATACATTAGAATTTCAAATACAGTAGATGTATGTTTGCCTTTGCCTGTGGAACCATGTGTGAGGTGGAATTCATCACAATATTATTGGTATTTCACAATGCTACTGCTAATCACAACACCCTCACTCTTCTTTGTGTCCTCATCATTTCTATTGCTAAATATTCATGTTTGAAATGTGAATGTGAGTAGCCCTCGAACTTTTCCTCCTCATAGCACATAGACACCGGTACAGCCTCGAACTCGCCTCAAACTGCTGTTCAGTCCTAGCTCTCCCCTGTAATAGTTGTCTGGTATTACTGCGCCCGCAAGTTTTTTTTACCCTGTTTTACCACTCAATTTCGGTCCCTGGTCTTCCCTGTAAATGTGGTCTGCCATTACTGTGCCCCATCTGTAAGTTTTTTTCTCCTGTGTTACGACCCTATTCCAGTCCCAGGTCTCCCCTGTAATTGTTGTCTTCCATTACTGTGCACGCTTTTGTAAGCAATGTTTCTACTGTTTTTACTACTGTATTCTGCCCCACTTTACATTTCTGTTGTGTTTCTACTTTGTTTTCTTGCCATCTTACCCCTGTCGTTTCCCGCCCCCTGCCTCCTGGTTAGCCCCTCCCACCTCCTAGGACTAATTATGGATGCCGCTGCATGGCCGCATCGCCAGTGCGCCTAAAGCGCATTAAAACCAAGCCCTTGTGTGCCCGTCCGCTCCTGGACTGCCCCCAGTGGTGCCAAGAATCCAGGCCCTTCCACCCCCATGCAGCTACACTGCCACCGACATACAAGCCCTAGACACCTCAACAACCACTGCTGCCTCACATCCCCACCGCACCACCAAAGGACCATTCTCCTGCCAACACTGCTGCTCCATCTGCAGGACTGACGCAGATGACAACACCAGAGATACCACAAACATGACCATACCCATCACGTCGCCAAAGACCACCACAGACAACCTCCAGTGAATCTTACTCAACCCACGATCACTCTGCAAACACGCCACAGAAATCTGGGACACAATCTCACCCTTCACCCCAGATGTCATCTTCCTCATGGAAACCTGGCTGAACCCCGCCTCCGCACTAGACATCGCCATAGATACCCCCAAAGGATACAAAATAACAAATCGGGACAGGACGAACAAACAGGGAGGTGGAATTGCCATCGTCTACAAGGACACCATCCAATGCACGACCCCCCCAGGTGACCCTTCCCTATTATGGAACATCTCAACTTTTAACTACACACAGATGGAAAAAGCATCATCAGAGGCACCCTTACCTACAGACCACCCAGACCATGCCCCAGGTTCTGCAACGCCATCTCGAACCTCATCGCCCCGATCAGCATCAACTCTGAGCACTACATCTTCCTACGGGATCTCAACTTCCACCTCAACAACCCCAGCAATGCCGACACAACCGACCTCCTGGAGAGCATGAACAACATTGGCCTCAAGCAACTGGTCACCGACCTCACCCACAACGCAGGACACACACTCGGCCCAATCTTCACTTCCAGTGACAGAGTCAAATACAGCCAAGCCACACAGCTTACCTGGACTGACCATCACGGCATCCACTTCGCCATCTCAAGACCCACCAACACAGGCATCGTATACCTCAGCTTCACACACAGAGACTGGAAAAGGATATTAGAAGACCAGTGGAACAACGCTTTCAGCTTCCACCCCCCAAACCAAACACCCAACCGAGATCAAGCAGCAAAAGATTTCTCCCGATGGATCACAGAATGTGCCAACAGAATCACCCCCACTAGGACAACCAACATTAAAGAACTGACCAAAAGAGCCAGCTGGTTCACCAAGGAACTGAAATCCATCAAGTTCTTCTGTCGGCAGCTAGAAAGGAAGTGGTGCATTAGCAGGAAAATAGAAGACTGCGCTACCTTCAAAACAGCCCTCAAACAGTACCACAGTCTCTGGAAAGAAACAAAAAAGAATGCCCTAGCAGACCGCATTTAGGCCAGCTCCAAATGCAGCAAGGAACTCTTCACCATAGTGACGAAATTCTTTATTCCCACCATCGCTGAGAATGATATCACACCCTCCCAAGAACTGTGTAACACTCTGGCGGACTTCTTCTGTGACAAGATCTTGGCCATCAGTGAGAACCTCGACCCCCATCCCACAGCGGCCGACAGTATCAACGAGCCCACACCCATGAACACAAATCCAGAACACCTTTGCAACCAATGGGACCTCCTCAACAGGCAAGACACCATCTTCAAGATAAACTCCGTGCACTTGGGAGCACACACTGATCCCTGCTCCCACCACGTTTTCAACCTTGGAAAAAAGACAATCTGTGATGAACTCAGAAAGGTCAGGAATACCTCCACCACATCAGCCTCCTTCCCCGAAGAGTGGAAGCACGCGAAAGGGAGAACCCTCCGGAAAACAATCCTCCACCAATTCAACCATGCCTAAGAACTACCGGCCCATCTCTTTGCTCCCATTTCTAGCCAAGATCCTCGAGAAAGCAATTATCCAGCAACTCACCCACCACCTGGAGCACCTCAACCTCCTGGACCCCTCCCAATCTAGATTTCAAGCCAACCACAGCACTGAGACGGCCCTGTTAGCAGCCACCAACATCAGGGACCTCCTGTACTGTGGCAAAATGGCAGCCCTAATCCTTCTGGACCTAAAAGCCTCTTTTGACACCGTCTTCCATCACACATTGATCAATAGACTCCGACACATTGGTATTCAGGGACACGCCCTCAAATGGATCGCATCATTCTTCTCCGGAAGGACCCTCAGGATCCATTTCCCAGCATTCACATCAGAGCCCAAGAAGATCATCTGTGGAGTCCCCCAAGGTTCGGAACTCAGACACACCCTCTTCAACACCAACATGACTCCCCTGACAGACACCGTCAGATCACATGGACTCAACATCATCTCATATGTCGACGACACCCAGCTCATCACCTCGCTGACTGAAGACCATTTTACTGCTAGAGCCAACTTCCACACCTGCATGCTGGACGTCACCAAACGGACAAGATACAACTGTTTGAAACTCAACACAGACAAGATGGAAGTCCTTATCTTTGGGAACAATGCCTCATTCTGGAACGACAAATGATGGCCCACGAGTCTCGGCCCACAACCGTCCCCAACAGACCATGCCTGCATCCTAGCCATTATCCTGGACAGCAAGCTCTTGATGGAAAAACAGGTCAATGCAGTCTCATCGACTTGTTTTCTCACCCTCCACATGCTACGCAAGATCTTCAGGTGGCTCCCAGTCAACACCAGAAGGAGCGTCACACTAGCCCTCATCACCATCAGGTTGCCTTACGGAAATGCACTTTACGTAGAAATCATGGCACGCCTCCTGACCAAACTTCAGACAATACAGAACGCAAGGACAAGACTTATTTTCGACCTGCTCAGAAGGACCCACATCACACCCCACCTCAGGAAACTACACTGGCTCCTGATACAGAAGAGATGCCAATTTAAGATGCTGACCCACGCCTACAAAGCACTACACAATGAAGGACCAGCATACCTCAATAAATGACTGACCTTCCACCTACCAACCAGACATCTCCATTCTGCCTCCTGCTTCCTTACATACACCCACCGGATCCCCCGAATCCACAGTGGAGGACACTCCTTCTTGCACTTGGCAGCCAAGACATGGAGCTCCCACTCCCTGCACCTAAGGACTTCCCCGTCACTCCAGCAATTAAGGAGAGAACTAATGACCTGGATGTTTGAATGAAAACCCACCATGCAGCTACTACAAGCACCTTCAAGACACTCACAGGTGATTTGCTCGTAAACACCCATCGCAACGAAGTGATAACTTCGCGGTGACATTACAACGCAGGGACAACATTGCAAAAGCGTTTACATCGTAAGGCACAGCAACGCTTAAACGTTTACATCGTAAGGCATATTATCGTAAGCCACAACAATGCAACTTTACGATGTAAACGTTAATGACGCAACTTTACGATGTAAACGTTAATGCGATGTTCAAATTGAATGGATTTCATTATTGCCTCGAGGGAGCGATGAAAGGAGTGCTAAGCACTTGGTTCATGTTGGTGGATGCTGCGGGTGCCAGGGAGGTGGACAGTGGTCTTCACTCGAGTACCCTGGAGTGGCAGGAAGGAATCCCACGGGTGGTATAGCCTGGCAGAGAAGTACCCTGGCATGCTAAGGGTGGCATAGCCTGGCAGAGGGCAGTCTCTATCAGTTGTCTTCTCTGGCTGGATGTATGGTTGGTGGATGAATGATGGGTGGATGGATGATGGGTGAAGTGGGTGGATGGATGAAAGGGTGGATGGATGAAGGATATACGGATGGATGGCTGAAAGGGTGGGTGGATGAATGGTGGATGGATGGATGGATGGATGAAAGGGTGGGTGGATGAATGATGGGTGGATGGATGATGGGTGAAGGATGGGTGGATGGGTGGATGAAAGGGTGGGTGGATGAATGATGGGTGGATGAATGATGGGTGGAAGGATGGATGGATAAAGGATATACGGATAGACGGCTGAAAGGGTGGGTGGATAAATGGTGGATGGATGGATGAATGATGGGTGGATGGATGATGGGTGAAGGATGGGTGAAGGATGGGTGGATGGGTGGATGAAAGGTTGGGTGGATGAATGATGGGTGGATGGATGATGGGTGAAGGATGGGTGGATGGGTGGATGAAAGGTTGGGTGGATGAATGATGGGTGGATGGATGATGGGTGAAGGATGGGTGGATGGGTGGATGAAAGGGTGGGTGGATGAATGATGGGTGGGTGGATGGATGAAAGGGTGGATGGATTAAGGATATACGGATGGACGGCTGAAAGGGTGGGTGGATGAATGTTGGATGGATGAATACAAGTAGAAGCTATTGTGAGCATTGTTATCATACAATTAAAATGTTATTAATACAGACAGCACCACAGACGGGGAAAAAGATAACACGTGTACATTAAAAGTTAATGAATACAGTCCTGTAGGGGAAACTGGCCGTCACAAAAGGATGGGTGAAAGGGTGGATGGATGAAAGGATGGATGGATAAAGGATATACGGATAGACGGCTGAAAGGGTGGGTGGATGAATGGTGGATGGATGGATGAATGATGGGTGGATGGATGATGGGTGAAGGATGGGTGGATGGGTGGGTGAAAGGGTGGGTGGATGAATGATGGGTGGAAGGATGGATGGATAAAGGATATACGGATAGGCGGCTGAAAGGGTGGGTGGATGAATGGTGGATGGATGGATGAATGATGGGTGGATGAATGATGGGTGAAGGATGGGTGGATGGGTGGATGAAAGGTTGGGTGGATGAATGATGGGTGGATGGATGATGGGTGAAGGATGGGTGGATGGGTGGATGAAAGGTTGCCGGCACAAAAGGATGGGTGAAAGGGTGGATGGATGAAAGGATGGATGGATAAAGGATATACGGATAGACGGCTGAAAGGGTGGGTGGATGAATGGTGGATGGATGGATGAATGATGGGTGGATGGATGATGGGTGAAGGATGGGTGGATGGGTGGATGAAAGGGTGGGTGGGTGGATGAAAGGGTGGGTGGATGAATGATGGGTGGAAGGATGGATGGATAAAGGATATACGGATAGGCGGCTGAAAGGGTGGATGGATGAATGGTGGATGGATGGATGAATGATGGGTGGATGGATGATGGGTGAAGGATGGGTGGATGGGTGGATGAAAGGTTGGGTGGATGAATGATGGGTGGATGGATGGATGATGGGTGAAGGATGGGTGGATGGGTGGATGAAAGGTTGGGTGGATGAATGATGGGTGGATGGATGATGGGTGAAGGATGGGTGGATGGGTGGATGAAAGGGTGGGTGGATGAATGATGGGTGGGTGGATGGATGAAAGGGTGGATGGATTAAGGCTATACGGATGGACGGCTGAAAGGGTGGGTGGATGAATGGTGGATGGATGAATACAAGTAGAAGCTATTGTGAGCATTGTTATCATACAATTAAAATGTTATTAATACAGACAGCACCACAGACGGGGAGAAAGATAACACGTGTACATTAAAAGTTAATGAATACAGTCCTGTAGGGGAAACTGGCCGGCACAAAAGGATGGGTGAAAGGGTGGATGGATGAAAGGATGGATGGATAAAGGATATACGGATAGACGGCTGAAAGGGTGGGTGGATGAATGGTGGATGGATGATGGGTGAAGGATGGGTGGGTGGGTGGATGAAAGGGTGGGTGGATGAATGATGGGTGGGTGGATGGATGAAAGGGTGGATGGATTAAGGATATACGGATGGACGGCTGAAAGGGTGGGTGGATGAATGATGGGTGGATGGGTGATGGGTGAAGGATGGGTGGATGGATGGATGGAAGGGTGGGTGGATGAATGATTACTTGGGAGCAGGAGAAGCAGACCAATGTTGTTTCTTAAGGTTTACCATGGTGACGTCACTATGTGCTATTGTTGGTGGTTGGTGGGATTGGTGGATAGGTCAATAGGCACACGACGTATGGTTAACAAACAATTACGTATTAATAATTGCTTCATGTACGTCTTCACAGGAAATGGAAGTACAATGTTTGGATTCTTTAACATTTTTATTAACATGTGGGCAAAAAAATCATAACAGTATTACATTTTGTATTTACACATCTTTACAGAAAATTCTACATCACTGTGATGGATGATTATCCAACACTGTATGCCATTATTACATTTTTAGGTACATGCAATTTACACATTTGAAACAACAATTCTTTGGCACTGTAATGAAGGTTACACATTCGGACAGGGAATTATAAGTCATTGTATTGCATGGCCTTAATAATGACAACCTTAAATTACAATTAATTGTTGTGGCACCGTTTGGGACTTTATTGATTACAATTGTATGTTACAAAGGAAAAAATAGTATAGTTACACATAGGAATTCAGTATGTGGGCAAGGCTAGAAAGGTAGTCTGAAGCCACAGACAAATTAAAGAGTTGTAATGCTGACAATAGTCTCACCGACATTTCCTTAGTTCTATGTGAAATACGTGGGTTAAGACTACCTGTCGAAGATTGAGACATGCGCATTTCTTGAAAACTTTGCTCCTTAACCAAAATTTCAAGGAAATTGTACAAATTAGGGTGTGGCTTCCCTATTGAGTGGTTTAAGGAGTTGTGCCATCCCTCGATGGAATTATTTGTCTTTGCTCCTCCCTCTAAGCAGGTCGAGTAGCAGTTCCACCAGTCCACAAGAAAACGTGGCTTCCTCCTGCGACCTGACCTGCTTAGATGGCCAATCCATGTGTCTTCAAAATAATTGAGGATAGGTGCCAATTTCTCTTCGTTTGACGTAAAGTAATCAGACTCTGTAATCGAGGTGTAGTACTCGTCTACACTTTCAGGAGGAACAAAGCAAAGTGCGGTTAATTTTTTAACTCAAACTGCAGTTTGCTGTCAGACACATAATCGGCAATTAGAGATGTTTTTGGGATTTTGCGCCAACAGGCCTGAGAAAAGTGGAAAAAACAACCCTGAAGTTTGGTCTCTGAGTACAATTTACTTATCGTATTCATCATTGGCAATTCAAAGTCCATTATAACTTTGCACTGACTTTTGCCAGAGGTTTTGGATTTTACAACTGCTAAAAGCTCACTATACGTGGACGATTGTTTGTCTGGGAGCAAACTGTACACCAAGGGGACAACTGTGTTGTTACAGTACCCATGAATTGTATATATTTGTGTGAAAGGGTGGGGCGTGCTTTTAAAGGTACCATCCATCATCCACACCTCACTGTTCTCCAACCTAACAAGGTTTCTGGGGGTGCTAAAGATTAAAATGCGCTTTTGGTCGTTTGCGTTGTCATACAATAGGAAAGGTTCATTACAAGCAGTGACAGACAGTTGCGGAGGAATACATATATCGGAAAAAGTTTGAGGGGTAACTCTTTTGGGGTTGCATGCCTGTTTTTTACGTTGTATAATTCTACGCAAATTTGGGATACTAGGCATACTCGTTGCAACATGCTCAGGGATATGTTGGGCTACCTCCCTTAAAATTGCACTGCACGGTTCATTAGAGTTTACTGCAATTTCTTTCATTTCATTAACCGATTCTCTCACTTGAATCGCTGTTGCGGAGGCAGAGTGGCTATGGTCTGTGGTTCTTACAACAGAGTCACCCAGTGTAACCGCTCTACCTCTGCAATGAGTGGAGTAGTATTGCACACACCTCCAATGGCACCGAGGTTCCGAATTTCGCTCTTTGCAATACACATAACCACTGTGTTCTAGTAGGCGGTTTCCCCTGCTGGAGGTGATGTATTTCGCCATCTTTGATCCAGACATTAGCTGGGGGGGGAAAGGGAAAACAAAATATAGTACATTAAATACACAGGCAAGTTACTGACAACACATTTCCAATTGACATGACCTTAACATTTACACATACATACATATAGTTTTACTGATCACAAGTGTGAATGTGCAAAAATGGCATCCTCAAGATGAATTAATTTGTTTTGACACTTTTAAAAGATTTTTTCCCTCACATATCAGAATTAAAAAGCTTTGCTTCATTTGTGCCTTCTGATTCGGATATATTAAAAATATTTCTACAGTTCATTCAGACATTTCAATTTTGTTGTGTGCTAGGAAAAAGAAAATATTACAGTTGTTCCTCTCACCCAGCACGATTGTCACTTAGATCCTCTCACTTTGAAGTCAGTGAAAGAAAAGTATACACCAAGATCCCTCAGACGGCAAAGCTTGACATTTGACCACTGTCTTTAAATGCGCATTAAATGTGACAAGATAAGATCAACGTTTAAAGACCTGTTTAGAGAAAACGAGCACTCGCTGAAGAATGTAAGGAGTGATGGTGAACAGGCTATGCTCCATGGGAGGTCAAACACATACCGGATAGCTTAACACAAATAAAGCCAGTAAAAAGAATGCAAGCAAAATACAATTGTGTAATACGCATAATACATTTGCTTTACAGCAGGCACATTAACCATCTACGCTATTTCATTTTGAGTCAAAACTGCCACCATACAAAACTCCACTCTCTCTCCAAAATGTATATTCATCACCAGAGTTATTGTCGCATGCAAATAGCTGGACGTACAAGCACAAACAACTCTGCAGCAGATGTGCTTTTAATTGCATTTACCATTATGTTACATGGAGACCAGAGCGTCACATTAATTGCTCGGATTCACACAAATACGTCATCCATACAATTTCACACATACAAAATGTCACAAGCAGTTCTTTCTAAGTAATAATAAAATAGCTAGCATGTAAAAGAGACGTGCCTACGCTGCCACCAAGTGGCAGATACTATAAACGCAGTCTGCAAATTTAAGGTACCAGACGAAGGCACTAAAAATAGTGGAAACTCCACAGAGACCGTTAGAAGAAGGACCAGCGTCTGAGCACAAATAAAAGATGTGTGACAGTTGACCAAAGTGACATGAAATCAGAGACTGCAGAAACAAACACAATGGTCCGAGACAGGAGATTAGCAGCGACTCCATCAGAGCTAGAGACAGAAGCTGTGTTAAGATACACATGGCTGCTGGGACATTTAGTAGAGGAAAGCGCTAACAAGTTACACATTTTCTTCCGTTCACAGTTCAACAACTCCCTCCCCACCGGCACACAGAGTCAGAACAACACCGTATGAAGGCACAGACACACAGGGCCGTCTTTAGCACTGGTGGCGCACAGTGCGACAATTTTTTGGGGCGCCCCCCCCTCCCAATGACCACCTCCGCCACGGATTCCCTCCCTACTACCCTTTAACAGTCTCCATAACCACTCTTTCTCAGATGCATTTAATACATTTTATAGCGTCACTCATAACAGTGAAGGGTGTCAGAGCACTGTACATAACGCACACATTACACAGAGACTATCAATCATAGGTGTGCAAATCGGTGTATAGGACATGTTACATAAGACAAAGGATAACAAGGGGTGAATTCACATGTCATCCATATTGGTAGGCAGTATAGTTGAAGAGTACTTGGTCTGGAGAAGCACAAACTCTGAATTTACAATGTAACACAATGGATTGGGCCTCTCCTTAATGACAAGAACAGATTTGTACCCAAGTGAACACTTTTCGCAACATTAGAATAATGAAAGTCTGGGGAAAAACCCCATATGTTCTAATCTATACCTTGAAGTCTGACAGCAGTTCTTTGATGACAGTTATTAGCTCACTGTAAACTGCAGCTAACAAAAGGAAGTCTCTCACAAACGCAGTAACCCACTGACCTGTTTACGTTACACTCACTTTGTGATCTGCACGGTACATGTTCTGTGCAGCAGGCATATCAACCCTCTGCACTACCTAACCAAGAATAACAACTTCCTCGAGTCAAAACTTCTATTACACAATACTCCGATCTCGCCTGGAAGAACATTAAATCACCGGAGTTTTATTGACATTTTAATTGCTGCCTGAACACTGCTACAGACCAGGAACGCGGCAGCAGGTGCTTTTACGCACCTGTACGAAGTCAGCACCCGGTGCGGTGGCACCGGTAGCACCGCCCTAGAGCCGGCCCTGCAGACACATACAACTAAAGGGACCAGTGTTCATGCTTCTTTCCTGCACAGGAACATAGACCTCTATAGAGGAATACATGATAACACACATGCACATTTCTTAACCACCTCTCACACTGGAGTTCAACACCTCCCACACTGGAATATAACCAACACACAGGAAAACTCCATTCCACAGTGAAAACACAGTCATCACCTACTGAACAAACACACAAATAACAGCATCATTCCTGTGCATGTGGCTCACAACACGAATGCACAGAAAACGGGACCCATTCATCAAAAGACGGATGGTCTAGATGAAGCAAAAGGACATTTCTAAAGCACACACGGCCCTGGAACCTTACAATCGACCTGGTGCCAAGTGTTTTGCTTGAAGGGAGCATTCTCACACCTGAAAACTGCACAGACGTTAACATGGAATATTAATACATTTGAAATCTCCATAGTGCAGATCATCTTCAGCAATTGGAGTGCATGAGTCGACTCTGTAAATCCATAGTGCATATACAGAAGAGTTGGCCTAACGGCTAGGGCGGTCGACCTCGGAGCTGGGGAACCAGGTTCGAGTCTCGGCAGGGACGCACAACATCCTGTGATCCGGTGATTCTGGGCAAATAACTTAATGTCCCCGTGCCTATCATAAATGTGTCCTCATGTAACGCAACTGGTGCTCATGGAAAGCGCTCTGATACCCGAATCGGGTCAAGTTCGCGCTATATAAAACTCCGTTAAAAAAGAACCACGTACAGCATAAAAAGACGCAGAGGAAATTATTTGTTGAAAAGTCAACTTTGTGGACTTCTCGGATGCACCATAAGCGGAGGATTTGTCATGTCCCATTAATAAAGATCTGACACACTTGAGCAAATGGCGGCACAAGGTATAGTGGGACAAGGAAGGTGCTAGCTGGTAAAACAACTCTCGTGTTTTCAATTAAAAACAGGCCGAATTTAAAGGATTCATGTGGCCAGGGGCTGGTTTTTATTCGGATTTTAATTGCCCTTCTAAATTTGAAATTCTGTACATTTTGCCTTTGTTTGCTGCAGACTAATCAATTCTGCATTTTAAAATGGTTTTTTCACAAGAGTGGAGGTAAACATTTTCATACTGTTACATCACTCGCATTCGCAAACACTTACCGATTCTGATCACAAAAGTCGGGGGGACGCGTACAGTGAACTTCGCAATCTACGAAGTTTACAGATTGGCAGCAGTATGCCTCTGAAAGGCAGGTCCTTGAGGAGACAAAAACAAAATGACTTTAGGTTTCAACATTGCAAAACAGCGGGTTAAACGCTCAGCCATTACTGGGTTCAACTTACTGGATATGGCGACCCCTTTTGTACCCCCCCAATAAGTTTATAACACAACAGTGGGGGTAAACATTTTAATATTGTACAAATCTTAATAGCACTATTTATTCACAGGAATTTAATTAAACAAATTAAACATTAGGAACAATAGAAAGGAAAGAATTAGCGTTGTGGGGACGGCGGAGGGGGCAGGGGGGGGCGGGGGTAGAGGCGGGGTCACAAGGAACGCGTTGTATTGCCGTGCGATTTCGTAGTCTGCGAGGTTATGTACTCGCCAATAGGAATCAACGCATTGGCGTTGCAACGCCATGCGATGTGAAAATTGGCGATGCTGTTGACTGTGCGATGTCATAAACGCGTGCTAAAAGCACGAGGTGGGATGGTGCGCTATGTTTCGTCATACATCCGCTGCGCTCTACACATGTTTGATTGATTGATTGATTGAATGATGCTAAATTAAATAAACATAATTAAATCATGTGAGTTCTAGCAGGTGTGCCTGAGAGATGAAACACATGAACAAACAACTGTGGCCACTGCTTACAGTTAGACAAAGCTGATGGGCTGTGAACCATTCCCCACATCCTGAGAGTCTGGCAACAATTTTTGATTTGAAGCAGGGTTAACTGGCTCCACATTACAAACCAAATGGACAGTGTGTGCTGCCTGTCATCTCCAAGCTAACCAGACTAACTGTGAACCTTCGAAAGCTGAATGCCATATCCAGAGCTAGCATTAGGGCAGTGTGACTGGGAAAGTTGCACCTGGTGATGACCTCGGGGGGGGGGGGGCACTGTGTTTAGAAATAATTTATGAGAATAAAAGAACCTGATGCACAGTTCCATGTGTGTCCAGCAGTTTGATTGATGTTCCTGCTGTAGAGAGGTCGAGTTTTGTCTAGTGGCAGTTTTGACTCTTCATAAAGTAGCACAGAAAGTTAATACACCTGATGCAAAGAACGTCTACCATGCAGCTCACAGACCTCTATTGTATGTGGATAGTTCAGTGGGTTACTGCTTTTGTCACAGAGATCCTTTTGTTACTTGCAGTAAATAAGTTACAATCCTAGCATAGCACAGTGAGCAGTTGTTAGACCTGTCATCTTTGGAGTGGCTTCCCCCGACTTTTTGCCAAATGACCTCCTTTTTTGCTGACTTCATTTTTGCTGAATTTAGGATTATGGACCCTTTACCACTGCTAACCAGTCCTAAAGTGCATATGCTCTGTACTCTAAACCTGGCAACATTGGCTTATCCACAATTGGCATATTTAATTTACTTATAAGTCCCAAGTAAAGTGCACTATATGTGCCCAGGGCCTATAACTTAAATGCTACTAGTGAGCCTGCAGCACTGATTGTGCCACCCACTCAGTAGCCATTTTAGCCTTGGCTCAAGCCTGCCATTGCAGAGCCTGTGTGTGCAGTTTTAAACCGCCATTTCGACCTGTCAAGTCAAACTAATTGCCTGGCCCAAACCTTCCCTTGTATTACATATAAGTCACCCTTAAGGTAGGTCCTAGGCAGCCCAATGGGCAGGGTGCAGTGTATTTGAAAGGTAGGACATTTACTCTTGAGTTTTACATGTCCTGGTAGTGAAAAATGCTAAACTCGTTTTTCACTACTGCAAGGCCTATCTCTCCATAGTTTAGCATGTGGATTGCCTTAAAACATATCTTAGGTGTAATTTCCCATTGGGAACAGATAGAAAATTGGAGTTTGGTGTCGCTAGACTCACAATTCAAAAACACATCTTTTAACGTTGGTTTTTAAATTGCAGGTCTGAAAATACCACTATTAGAAAGTTGGCATTTTCTTACTTTAACCACTCTGTGTCTTTGCCTGTTTCTGAATACACGTCTGGGTCAGGGTGACAGCTGGGCTTTGTGCATTCCCTCTAGGCAGTCATACAAAGGGAGATGGGCTGTGACATTTGCATCCTGATGGCCCATCACCAGGCTGATGTGCCTTCCTGAGGTAGATTGGGAGGGAGGAGCTGACGCCTACACCTGAATAGGGATGTGCTGCATACCCACCTGTAGTGACTCTGAAGCCAGGACAGGAAAGTCAGGGGCCTTGTTATCTTCAAAGTCCCTTTGATGTCTCCCCCAATTCAAAGGCACATTTGGGTATAAATACTGCAATCCTGACACCACCAAATCAGAACTCTACTGGAACCAAGGCCATTCTGCATGGAAGAAAAGCTGCTGTGTTGCAGGAGCGACTGCCACTTTGCAACTTACGCTGCTGTCTTGGCCTGCTGCCTGTGCTGCTTGCCTGGGAGTGAGAGGGACTGAACCTGCTCTCTACATTCCTGAAGCTGAGATTCTCCAAGGGCTTGCTGGCTTAACTCCTGTGTTCTTAAGTCTCAGGGACACCAAAGACTTCTTGGAACTCTGCTGGTGCTGTTGGACTCTGCCATCTGTGAGTCCTACCCTTGCCTCAGGTGCCCCCTCCAGTCATGCGACCTTGGAAGTGGGTTTTATGCATTACAGCCCGTCTAAATCAAGCTTTTGGGTTCTTTGTGAATGTGAACGGGCCCGCCCGCTCCGGAATCATGTTTCTCACTCGAAGGATCATCGCTTGTGGGTGCAAGTTCGTCTCTTCACACAGCAGCAATACCGCTCGCGACCGCTAGGCCCCAGCCCATCTGTCCGCAACACTCGGCAGTTCTTCGTGTCCCGCAGACCACCGCCAGTGATGCTCACTGTGCTCCTAGCAAACTCCTTCCCTGTAAACGGAACTCTTGGTTCAACTTGAGAAGGTAAAACGTCTGCAGGACCTATTTGGAACTGTGTCCGACCCGGCTCCATGGTGGTCAGCTTGACTTTTCAGATTTGGCCCGGTCTAGCGTGACCTAAAGTAAACTTTTTGCGCTATTGACGTCTCAGTACTGTTTTCACTTGTAATCTTTAAAAATTCATATCTCGAATTCTACTGATTGTAATTTTGTCATTTTAGTCTTGTTTTACTCAGATACATATTTCCTATTTTCCTAAACTGTTGTGGTGTCTTTTTGTGGTATTTTCACAGTGGTGCTTTAATCTAAGTGTCGCACAAATACTTTACACATTGTTTCTTAAGCCAAGCCTGACTGCTCCGTGCCAAGCTACCAAAGGGTGACCACAAGTTAATTTACGGTATGTATCTGACTTACCCTAACTGGAGTGGTATGGTATGGATGACATATGAGTCCTACACCTTGCAATCCTCATTGTCCTACGTAACATTTCTTAGACTGATTTATACAAGAATGATTCATTATCTCTGTATAATATGTGTGTAATGTAAAGTGCTCTGACACCCTATACTGGCATGAGTAGCTCTATAAAACAAATTAACTTAATGTGAGAAAGGGCAATGGAGAGTTGAGGGATACTGATGGATGTATTGAGGGACTCTGGGGAGAAGGAGGTGGTGGGGAGAACAAAAAGATTGTTGCACTGGGCGCCACTAGTGCTAAGGCCGGCCCTGGCCATATCGTGGTATGGTATCAGAAAACATGAGTCAAGAGGGATGATAACTGATTGAGGAACCCTCCATCCACACTATTTCAAACACATTAAGAATTCAATCTGGAAAATGCTGCTCACATTTAACTTGTAGTCCCATGGAAAGGATTAATCTTCCTCCTCAAGAGGATCTACTAATAATAAGGTTAGATCCCGGGAACTGCATCCTGAGATTAAAGAAAGCTTCATAACATCATGGTAGTAATGAGTGACCATGTTTGTAGGAGACATCTCATGGGAGCTATATGAGGAGAACCCAGATGCAAGGTCTGCTGTGTTCCAGGCTTCTCATGATCGATGTGAGCTTCTAATTAACATGAGGCCTAAAAGTGTATACTGGCTGAGATAATTTTTCAAGCATCCTCAATTCACCCTAAACTATACAAAAGGGAAAAGGCCTACAGATAAGTCACCATGAATCTGACTCTTTCTTGGTCCTGATGAAGTGCCGCCCGAATATTGGGCTCTCAAGGCATGAAACAGGTTGACCACACCAAACTAGTGACCACTTCCGACTAGTAGCTATCCTACTTAGTCCTGGTACCCTCTCCTCATAAACAATTTTTTAGGTTACCAGAGCCTATTTTATTCACCACTCACTCACCAAACTCATTTAACTCCCTCACCTGCATTCATCTACACGGCATCTCCAGATTAAAACATTTCCGACAAAGAAGCCCCCAGGCCCATCAGGCATTGCATCGCCAGCCAGACGAGGAGCGCCCAATGATGAAGCATGACACCCTAACAGGTATGTGAGGGCACGAAGATCTGATTTTCAGATCTTCCAATGACACATACCTTAGACACCTGGTTCAACTGTTTGTGTCCATTTGGCAGAGGAGGACCTACCCCGGTTTTGATAACAAATGAACTGTTTCCCGGTAGGAGCTAGGGTGTAGGACCTCGATAAAATATTTCGCTCTTCCTTCCCCCATTGATTTAGAGCTGGTAAGGCTTCACCATGCAATACTCTCACAAACCCCAAAGACGGTCCTTAGATTCACAATAATTATTATTTTTTGTTTTTTAGCTTTATATAGCTCAAACTTGACCCGAAGGTCAGCGGACCCCACCGACCTCAAAAACTACAGACCCATCTCCCTGCTCCCGTTCCCAGCGAACGTCATCGAGAAAGCCATCAACAGCCAACTCGCCACATTCATTGAAGAACACAACATCCTCGACTCCTCCCAATCCGGCTTCAGAAAAAACCACAGTACGGAAACCGCCCTCCTCGCCGCAACAGACGACATCCGCACCCTACTGGACAAAGGAGAAACAGCAGCCCTCTATCCTCGACCTCTCAGCGGCGTTCGACATAATCTCCCACCGCACCCTAATACGCAGACTCTACGACGCAGGAATACAGGACAAGGCCCTCGACTGGATCTGCTCCTTCCTCACCGGCAGGACGCAGCGGGTCAGACTCCCCCCTTTCCTCTCGGACCCCACACCTACCACCTGCGGAGTCCCACAGGGCTCCTCCCTCAGCCCGACGCTCTTCAACGTCTACATGGCTCCACTTGCCCCCATCGTCAGAACCTACGGACTCAACATTGTGTCATACGCAGACGACACCCAGCTCATCCTCTCCCTATCCAACGAGCCCAACACCGCCAGACGCAACTTTCGAGAAGGCATGGAAGCCGTCGCCAAATGGATGAAAAACAGCTGCCTACAACTAAACACCAACAAAACAGAAGTACTCATCATGGGCCCAAACCCCGACGCCTGGAGCGACACCTGGTGGCCCCCCGCCCTCGGAAACCCGCCAACCCCCACAGACCACACACGCAACCTGGGAATCATCCTGGACTCCGAGCTCAAAATGGACCGCCAGATCAACTCTGTCTCGTCTTCCTGCTTCCACACCCTCCGCCTCCTTCGTAAGACCTTCAAATGGATCCCCCTCGAACACCGAAAGACAGTCACTCACGCCCTGGTCACCAGCAGACTCGACTACGGCAACGCACTCTAGGCCGGAATAAACAAAAACCTCATCCGCAAGCTACAGAACATCCAGAACTCCGCCGCAAGACTGGTCCTCAACCTGCCAAAACACTGCCACATCTCCCAGCACCTGCGCACACTCCACTGGCTCCCCGTCGAGGCGAGAATCACCTTTAAGATGCTCACCCACGCACACAAGGCCCTCCACGGCACCGGACCAGCATACCTGAACACCGACTCAAATTCCACGCACCCCAAAGGACCCTACGATCAGCCCAGCTCTCCTACGCCGTGGTCCCCCGCACCAGAAAGACCAGATCGGGAGGCCGCTCCTTCTCCACAGCCAAAGCATGGAACGCCCTTCCGCTCCACCTCAGACAGACAACATCGCTCCCCATCTTCGCAAGAAACCTCAAAACCTGGCTCTTCGACAGACCCCCTCCTTGATGGAATGGAACCTGCACCCTCCCCCCACCCCTAGCGCCTTGAGACCCTTACGGGTGAGTAGTCGCGCTTTAACAAACTCCTGATTGAAACTCCTGAAGGTAACAGAGCGCTTTACATGAGCACCAACTGGCACATTCATTTTTGGTAGGCACAGGAATATTAAGTGATTTGCCCAGACTCACAGGATGTTGAGTGCCCCTGCCGAGACTCGAACCCGGTTCCACAGCTTTGAGGTCGACCGCTCTAGCCGTTAGGCCACATCCTCTCCCCTAATAATAAATCCTGAGCTCAGTCCTGGTAGTGTGGCAAACAGCAGTCATGCTTTACTAAAGGTAATGTTAAGCATTTGAGAGTACCAACATGGATGATAAGTAATTGATGCGACTCTAAATAAATCTGAAACCAATTTATAAAAATAGAGCAGATTTATATATTAATTTAGACACCAAAATGACCGTGATCAGATACCTTTAACTGGAGTTATGGATTTTAGAAGAACACATAAATCATAGCAATTCAGTACTGCAGAACGTTTGCAATGTGGTCAATGGGAAAAAGTGGTAGTGACAATCGGTCACTTGCAGGTCGAGTTGTGTAGAAGGAGGGTAAAGATGATGCAGGTCCCATGACCAAGCCATGACAGTCAGTTCAATTTTACCTGGACCATAAATCCCAGGTGCAGAATTGTCCTGGCTGTCACTGCTGCTGAACGGGAGCCATGGGATAGCTGCTTTTACCACTTACACAGTGCTGCGGAGGAACAGGGTACAAACTCTCAACAACATGGCTGCTACTGATATCGGGCGAAAGTTGTATGGAGTTCCCTTGAGTTGTTTACCTTGTTCCCTAAAGATGCAGCATTGAGTTAAGGGGTCAGCTGTCGGACTGGCGACCAACAAGCCTTTGGCAGTGGTAAGTACAGCAGATGGGTACTTTGACGTCTGGAGGTCACGGGGAGCACAGTAGCAGCCTGAACTTTTGTAAAACGCAGGACTACAGTTCCTACAATGCACTAGACCATCTGGATTTGGTCGATCCCTCAGAGGGCCAGATGGCCAGCGATTCTTTGGATTCGGAGCGGTGTTTTACCTGCAGTTTGAAGGGGACTAGTGCTACTAGTCCAGGGGAGTCTGAGGTTGCTTCTGGTTCTCTCAGGGGACCCTCTGTCTGGGGGAACCAAACTTTAACCTAGGACAAATCTCGGTTGTGTAGCTCCAGGAGCACTGTCACAGAAGCAGAGTATTCCTATCTTAGTTTGTGCAAGTCCTGTTGTCGCAGACTTGGGAGTCTTCTTTGTACTGTTTGATGCAGGTTGGTTCAGAACTGAGGTTTTGGCATCAGGGATAGCCCTTAAATCCTAGATTTAGGGGCACTAGGGGTGTAGGTGGAAGTGACCAATGGGCTACTAGCCCCAGTGGCTAATCTGCCCCTGAGGTGACCACATCCGGGGTTGTAGGTTGCCTTTTCTACCCAGATCCCACTATTCTACCACTTTTCCATTTTACTTCTACCATGCTGTGCAGACCAGGTAGCCCACCCTAGAGGTCTGGCTAGCCTTCTGGGCATGTACACCTCCTGAAAACCCAGTTTTCCTATCTGCCGGGGTGCAAATAGGTCAACATTCCATTAAATACAAAACTACTGTAAAATAGTCAATGGTCAACATAGTGTGGAGATCTTACACATTGCCGCTCACAGAAATATGCACACTTGCTTGCTATGCTAACATTAAACCAACCAGTCCCAGGATTAATAAAGTAAAGTGTTATACTCAGTATCCAATGTAAGTATAACATTTAAGAAACCACTACTTACTCAGATAGAGTCTCTCTTGTAGACGAAGGGATGAAAACATTCCAGCAGATTGAAAGATAACGAGATGGAGTGAGTTGCCATCTCTGGTAACAATTTTAGTCATTGACTCAGTGATAAACACACTCAGACTATGAATCAGTAAAGTCAACAGTCCACAAGTGGACAAATTATACTGACAAATCTAGAGGACAAAAAATTTACTATTTCTCAGACTTTTCCACTCACTCAGATATGCACTCTAGATGGGACTTACAAAAGTGCACCCTTGAATGTAGTCAAAAGTACAATAACAAAGTCCACATTCGATACAGGTCGAAGTTTGAGTAAAGCAGCATTAAATTAGAAGTACAAGCTAAAATTGGAAAATGATCTTAAAGTTTCAGCCAGATAGTGACGTTGAGCTCCTGGGCAAGTTCAATGAATCCTGACTTGTTTAGAAAGTCAGTGAGTCAGCGGATGATCTACGTAAATCAACAGTCCATAAGTGACAAAAGTGGATTAATATGCTCTGCGTCAAACACAGGTGCCAATTTTTTCACACTGCTTTTCACTCACATATGCTCTCTCAGTTGCCCTTAGAAAAGTAAACACTCCAAGGCACAGCATACTACACTACAGTGATGCAGTCAGCATCCAACGTAAATGAAAGTTTGCATACAAGCCACTTGCTCTCAATCACAAGGCCAGGCCCACATCAAAATCTATACTCCCCAGTGGAGCCAAAGGGGCAGTGACTGGAAGCACCAGAAGCAGGTTTACCTTTTTGGACATCTTCAATTTCACAGACACACATTCTGGGATACTTTGAGTGAGGTTACCACCGTAATGGTACCTAAAGTACACTATCATACTCACTGTATTGTACAGATATAACTGTTGGCGGGCTATCGTTCTCTCAGAGAAACATTCACAGCCAAAGGATCAAGTGGGCTAAGCCACTGCCTCATGGAGGATGCCTTAGGGGTGGGTAGAAAACTATGAATGACACAAGAACTGACCAGTGGAGTCAGAGGTCTGGCTGAAAACCAATGTAAGCAGGGGCTAAGGACTTCCAGGACCAGCAGCCCAGGGCCCCAGGAGGCGGACCCTGCAGCCCTCACCTGACAGGCGCTACATAGCGCTTTCATCCTTCCTGCAGTGCAGGACATGAGCAAGCTGTTTTTTTTCTCCAAGGCGGGGGCTAAGGACTTTCAGGATCAACAGCCCAAGGCCCCAGGAGGTGGACCCTGCAGCCTTCACCTGACAAGCGCTATATAGTGCGTTCATCCTTCCTGCAGAGCGGGACGCGTAAGGGCCCGTCCTGCACCTGTCTGTGACAGGAGGAGGCAGGGCCACCCCCCCTTGGCAATGGTTCTTGGGATCTAGGGCCGTTTACCCCCAGTGTAGGTAGGGCCCAGTGTGTTGAGCTATATAAGCATACCTCCCAGGGACCCACCAGCAATATTTCAACCAGATTTACAATTCATTGCATCGGCTGGGATGGATTCCACCAGTAGAAGAAGCCGATTGTGCCTCCGGACCATTGTAGCTGATGCCCTCTAGAACAAAAAAAACGTGGACTGACAACAAAACCGCGCTGTTATCTGGGAATCAAGGTACGGAGCAGTGCTAACTTGAGTCCGTGCCCCACAAGATTGGATAAGGACGGGAAAAGCACTTACGTTCCCACAAGCTGACTTAAGGTACTGTCCTTTTTAACAGAACCCTGTTGTCCATTACTAGCCCCCGTTGGAACTTGATGTGAATAAAGATATTGCTGGACGTGGACCTCTCTCTAATTCAAACTTGTATCCTTTAATTTAAACCACCTGGTGTTAGGAATATTTGTACCTTTGTTTGGTGGGGGTCTGTGGGTTTGTGAGATTGGTGTCTTCAATTTCGAGGTAGCATGGGAAAGCGCAAGGCTGTAGATCAGGGGAAAATAAAGCAACAAAAAAAAGTAGGGACGAAAGACACAAGTACACTAGAGGAAATAAATAATTTAATTGCGGAAGTGGAAAACCTTAGTGGTCCCGACCACCCACATTTCAGCATACCTCAGCCCAAAAGCAAACAGAAGCGCTCGCCCATGAAATCACTAGAAGCTGTGTCTATAATAGAAAGACGCAGTGGTGCTCAAAGGGTCTCACAAGGTGCAGGGGCGGTGCAAGCAACCCAAGGAAAAAAAACTAATACAATAACTAGTTTTCTAACCGAGCGCCCAGGTGTCAAGAAACTCCAAATAGCGTAAACCAACCAACATACACTGACTCCCCACCATTGCTGACCCGGGATCAACACAATGCCACTAAACAATCATTACCTAGAGCAGTTCCACCTACAAACGCAGAGCATGATAGGCTCCCTGTTGCAACATCTGTTGTAACAACACTCAAGGAAAAATTACCAAAACATCTTAAACAACAGATTATGGCTTAATCCCAAGAAGTCAGTGCCCTTAGGACAATGGTCAGCAGTTTATCTGAAACCCTTAACAAGGTACTCACTGACGCACAATTGATCAAAAATCAGTTGGAAGATTGCATACAGAGTGTACGAAGGCAAATACACCATGAAAGGCAGGTTAATGGGCTCACACAGGGTTTTCTTGGGTAGCCCTCAAATGCGGCATGTATGGTCTCTACTATAACGCATAGATATATAGATCGTCAAAGAGCCACTGACTCCAACATGGTAGCACAAAAGCACGAAGGATATCTGCAGCTGGGTAAATCTATTGCCTCTCCAAGGTTGCCACCAGAATCTATCCTCCATGAGGCGAGCTTGAAACAAGTCCCACGGAAAGCAGCGATGGCACCAGATAAAAGGTGTATAGTGCATCTGACAAATGTACCAAAATTATTGCCCAGCCTAATCAAAGAAGACGAGGGCTCCATAATAAACAAATCGCATTAATGGATTCGACATGTGAGGGGATGTCGATCGATAATAAGTGATGATATTATAGGGGCCAAAACACACTCCCTCCAGGGCTCCCACTTGGATTCTATTGTACTGACTCTCTCACATAGTGATTTAGTTGAGAATTTAGTGGCCTTTGACGCTCGCACTATCCATCTTGCTAGCACAAGTATTCGATTTGAATATAAGCTCCCTGAAGTGACTTCGCATATTAGTGCGTACAATCCACTTCCTCCGACTACTGTGGCGACTTCGGCATGGGATCTAGATTGATGCCCATGGATACCCTTCCAAGTGCATAGTCAGGCTTTGATTCCTGCATGCTCTGGTAGGGCTAGTGAGCTGCAGCTAATAAAAGTTCCCCCTTGGAGACTGTTTGCTCTACTACAACATCGAGCCAACGGTATCCTAAATCTAGTGCTGTAGTCCCTGGGAATAGAACAGATTTAGGCTCGCCCCCCGTACCATGTAACACATCCCTTATGTCCTGGAATATAGCTGGGCTAAGATCCAAGGGTGATTCCCCAAGCTGGAACAGCTTTGGTAAATTGTATGACATATGCCTATTCCAGGAAACGTGGTCTATAGATCCATTATTCAATAACGGTATTTGAATTATTATGTCCCAGTGATCCATGGTAAAAAGGGTAGACCATCGGGTGGCTAACAATCTGGATAAAGCAAGGTATAGGCCATAAGATACAGTTCATCCCAACACAGTGCCCCGTTATCCTTGCCGTCTGGCTACAGAGCAGCTTCTATGGTAACATTGACATCTATAATGTCTATGCGAGAGGTTTTAGAGGTGGACACAGGTCTACGACTGTGATGTTACTGGACAAGCTGTTAGACAAATCCTCAGGCACATCTTCCACAGTAATAGCTGGGGATTTCAACTCAACTTTCGAGCCACTCGACAGAGATGATAATGACTTGGCTGGGGAGGACGATTCACTATGGGGCATCCCTGGTCTTGAATAAGCACAGATTAAAAGATGGACAGAAGCAGCTATGCAACTTAAAGCTTTTTGTTTGGAAAGGGGTGCTAGGGCAGCTAATGCGAGAACTATATCCGACAGACAAGGGGCCAATACCTATAATAATGGATATCATACAAGTCATATTGATTATCTCTTAGTCGACCTGAAATTGTGGCCTGCACTTATCGACATGGTTAAAATAGAGAGAGACGAGAGTGAACACAGTACATTGAGTTCCACATTAGAAATTGTAAAACCCGATGACGTAAAAACTCCGTCCAATTCGACATCCACCAGAGATTTGGTAATCTCCGACGATATGAGACGAGTTAAATGGTCGAAGGTTATGGAAAACCCGAGCTTGTGTTAGAGGAACTAGAGGTGCACCTGCAAAATACAGTGGCATCTGATGCCATCACAAATGCCTTTTCTTTAACCTTCTTTCCAGCTTGTTTGCTGCACACGTGTGATAGTAATCTGTCTCTCATATCAGTTGTATTACAAAAGGCGCACACATATTTTTCCTTTCGCCATGGCAGCTACTTTCCCATTCCAGACATTGTAAAAGCAGTCAAACCATATACATAATGGTATTACTTAGTGGTTAGAGGAAATGAATGCTGGCCACTCAACTCCCCTCCAGTCTAAATTGGGTGATTGGTCGAATCGCCAAAACTTCGCTGGCCCCTACTCCATCAGGACATTGGAGGAGTATGTCAGCAATGGAGACAAAGTATTCTCCGTCGCTGACATACTTAATGTCTGCCTGTCTATAAATCAGGTGGGCTGACTTTCAGGGTCCACCCAGAGGGTAATTCATTGAGACATAGTGTCCTCTCCACCAAACTCTAAATCAGCCCCTAAGTAATACAATTGACACAAATTGATAAGGTTGGAACTAAACTATAGAATCCTTCTGTTTAATGTGCCATGACAATTACTATTGGATCAAACTTTTTATTATCAGAAAGATTCCAAATGGGAGCATTAATTTTAACCCAGTAGAGAGGAGGCCACCTAACAAAATTCTTTAGGAGCACTCGAGCCCCACTATGATTGTTTTCCTACCAGCCTAATTTGTTAAAAAATGAGTAACTATAAATTACCCATTTTATTCTACCATGTTTTGATTAATTAATAATGCTTACACATATGCTATTTGTCACTACATTTTAACCAACTCCACTCGATTCATTCACATGTGCAACAGCACCAGGGCATTTTGTGTAACTGCCCCCCTCCACAATTGTAATGCTGGCTATATGCCTGTGTTCATCTTCACGGTAGTCAGCATAGGACAAGAAGAGACCAGAATGTAGAGCATTTAAGAGAATTCTCGGTGTTTGTGGGTTAAAACAAAGACAAAAATCCAGTGGCGACCGGTATGGTTTGCGGGTGGTGAGGCGGGTGCGGGCACGCGGGAGGGGGCTACGAGGGTGGGTGGTTGTTGGAAATGGCCCTTTTTGCAGGGTTATCCCAAAACGTTTTGCTTCTTCCTCCTATATTTTCCTGACCTGTGTTGGTGGCTTTAGGACTCTGGGCACTTTACCACTGCTAATCAGTGCTAAAGTGCATATGCTCTCTGTGTAAATTGTTATTGTGATTGGTTATCCATGATTGGCATATTTGATTTACCAGTAGGTCCCTAGCAAAGTGCACTGAGTGTGCCAGGGCTGGTAAATCAAATGCTACTAGTGGGCTTGCCGCACTGGTTGTGCCACCCACATGAGTAGCCCTGAAAAGATGTCTCAGGCCTGCCACCGCGGAGCCTGCGCGCAGTTTGTTAACTGCCATGTCGACTTGGCAAGTGCACCCACTTGCCAGGCCCTAACCTTCCCTTTCCTTACATATAGGGCACCCCTATGGTAGGCCCAAGGTACCCCCTGGGCAAGGTGCAGTGTATGTGAAAGGTAGGACATGTACTGGTGTGTGTAACATGTCCTGATAGTGAAATAAAGCCAATTTCGTTTTTCACTATTGAAAGGCTATCTTGCCCCATAGGACAGAATGGGGAATGCTTTGTAACATTTTACAAGCATATCTTCCCATAGGGATAAGATTAAAAAATGGAGTTTGGTATCCCTGAACTCAGGATTTAATAACACATCTTTTAGTAACGATGGTTTTTAAATTGTGTGTTTGAAAATACCACTTTTAGAAAGTGGCTATTTTCTTGTTCAACCATCCTGTGCACCTCTGCCTGTTTGTGGATTGACTGTCTGGCTTTGGAGTGACAGGGGCTGGGGAGGTGCAGTGGCTCCAGGAGTCTGGCCTGATCTGCATTTGGAGTGGTGGTAAGAATAGCACCTGTACCTGAATAGGGCTGTGGCTGCCTTCCACAATGCTGGCTCCGCCCCCCTGTGGTGTGTCTGGAGCCAAGGCTCACACTGACAATGGATGTTGTTGTGCACTTGCAGAGTGCCCCCGAGAACTGTTTTGAACTGGGCTCAGAGCCCCTTGCACAAAGAGAACAAAGACTTTTTGGGTATAAGTATCAGACCCACAACACCAGACTTTTAGATCATTCCTGGAATTCAAGAGGAACCTTTGCCAAGGAGAAGAGCTGGAGAGACTGAGGAGAAGTACTGCAGTTGCTGTTTCTGACAAGGAAAGGAGAAGGACTTTGCTGTGTGCTGTGTCCCCTGCTTGAAGGAGTTCTCCAAGGGCCTGAAGTGTGCTGGCCTCCTGTTCTGAAGTCTCAGGGACACAAAGACTTCACTCCCAGCTCCCCTGAACTCTGCTGCTGTGAGTTCTAATCTGCCAAGAGGTGCCTGTGCCAGTTTTGAGCCTCTGGAGGTTGTTGCTGCTGTTTGGGAGCTGGAAGAAAGAAGAAACTCAAAGAACTACAGAAATCGACGCATCGAGTGATCGCGGCTGAAGAGAACCAACGCAGCGCCGTTCGACGTCGCCACATCGATCGCCGACGTATCCCGGATTTCCACGCATCGTGCCTGTGCGACAAGTTCGTTCGACGCATCACCTACGGACCGGAACCGTCACGAAGAATCGACGCATCACTCCCCATACAGACCGGATTCAACGCAACCTTTCCTCTGCGTGCAGCGGGACTGTCGCATCGCCTCCCCAAGGTCTCAGGAGTGTTGCATCTCTATGTTTTCCAACTCTGCGGCTGTTTGGCTTTTGGAACTTTCACGCATCTACAGGTACTTTGGTGAAAAGTCACACATGCATAGTTTTCTATGGTATAAGTTCTGGAAACCTTTTGAAAGTCATATTTTTAACTGTGTATGTTGGATTTTGGTCGTTTTGGTCTTGTTTAGTTTAGATAAAGATACTTTAATTTTCTAAACTGGTGTGGTGTTCTTTTGTGGTGTTTTCACTGTGTTACTGTGAGTGTTGCTACAAATACTTTACACATTGCCTTTGGGATAAGCCTGTCTGCTCGTGCCAAGCTACCGAGGGGGTGAGCCGGGGTTATCTAAAGTGTGTATCCCCCTTACCCTGACTAGAAGCAAGGGTCCCTATTTGGACAAAGGTACCTACCTCTGCCAACTAGAGACCCCCATTTCTAACAGTGGTGGTAAAATAAATAAATACATAAAAGAAGCACTTACCTTGCCGCGCCGGTCCCACGTCTCTGCTCCTGCTCTCCTCGTCAGACTGAGGCACAGGAAGCACAGTAAAGATTCCCCTGACCAATCACAACGCTGCAATGCAGTGTTGTGATTGGTAAGCACCTAGGCTCCCCTGACCAATCACAACGCTGCAATGCAGCGTCGTCATTGGTTTTGAGCGTCCTGGTTCGACGCTCAACCAGGGAATGGGGGCCTGGGCTTGTTCTCCACGCAGGCTGTAATGCAGCCTGCATGGAGAACGGGGAATGTGCGCATGACTGGTTTGGGCAGCCCGGGAGGGCTGCCCAAACAGTCAGTCGCACTTAGGAGTGGGCAAACCACTCCTCCCCTGCTCCAAGAGCAGAAAAGGTCCCACCCGCCCACAAAGCACCAGGAAACATAAAATGATAATAACTCAAAGTTATTACCATTTTATGTTACCTTTACTTTGCAGTGCACTGCTTAAAAGCAGTGGACCGACGCTCCTACACCATAGCGGAGGAGCCGCCCCTGGAAAGATCAGGGACCAGATTTATCATATTTTGATGTAGCTCAATACAGCTAGACAACTTGCTGCACTGGTCAAATGCAGCAAGACATTTACCAACATATGGCACTTTCCTGTTCTCTAGCTGCATCATGTTGCAAAGGTGCCTGCAATGCAGGCAGGATTGTTTTTGTGCAGGAGGCAACACCTTCCTGCACAAAAACAATCCTTAGAGGGGTTTTACTCTTTCTAAGAATGCAGCATACTTAGAGTAAAAAACAAGGAAAAATAAAGATATTTCTCCTTGTTACACCTCTATTGGAAAAGTGTACAAGTTTGACGCATTCCCAGGTTTACTTGTCAATATGGGAATGTGGAAAATACATGGGTGGATGCATGGGATCACCCACTCTCAACCCATGTAACTCTTTCCTGCCGCAGAGTTACGCAAGGCAGCGACTTGAGCTGCCTTGCGTTATCACAGATTTACCAAGCAATGCAGGGCCCCACACAGTGGCTATGCGTGGCTTAGGCTGACTTAAGGATTGCATTGCATTTGTATCAGCTTGGGTGACGCAATAGCAATGCAATCCTTTGATAAATCTGGGCTCAGATACTTAAAAATGAATGACTTGGATGAATGGATATTATTGGTAAGTAGGTATGTCATTCAGACTAATAGGTGTTTTCATCAAATTGCTTGCAACCCTTTTTCTGTATATTTACTGACTTACTTCACTTCAGGTATTGAGGTTCGTTGTTTTATTTCTGATTCTAATGTTTACCGTTCCAGATGAGTTTAAGATACTTTGAAAGGGAGCCACATTCAGGACTCTACCAGAAACACATGATCCGGGAACCTGATGAGCTGCAAATGCTGATCCTTTCATACCTTGAAGAGAAGGTAAGAAGGACAGTAAACGGTGAAGCAAACTTTTCGGTGATTTTTAGATAGGTTGAAAATTAGCACTTTCTACATGAGAAATTATCAGTGCAAAAAATGTTTGTTGTATTTGGAATTTGCTGCCTAAAAACAGGATAAAAGAGAAACGAAGTTACATTTTCAACTACAGTTTATGTCATGCATGCCCTTGAATCATTTAGATGAAAACAAAAACGAATTGCTAGTTCAAAAGGTACGAAGGTATTTAGTAGACTGAAAAAGTTGGGACAGGTTAGACAAAAGTTGAAAACTTATTGGAGAGTGCAAAATAAATATAAATGACTCATTACATTGTAAAAAAACAGGAAAACTTTGTTTTTATTAAGAGGCCTTGCAAAAAAATGTAAATGTTAATTAAAGCTCCAATAACTTTACCCAGTATTACTCCCTGCCTACTTTATGTTTGCGGCCATTCTACGTCTATTAAAAGATCCTACTGCTGTACGTTAAGTTCTACTGAACTACTACTACCTTATAGCAATGAAATGTTTTATGATTGTTCCTAATTAAATACACAGAAGGACATTTTTATATTTCAAGTCTTGTTAAATAGAATCTTCATAATAATTGTGTTTATATATTTCTGTTAGACCTGCTAGCCTTAGAGCGGTTCCCCCCAAAACCTTTTGTCTTACTCCTCCTGTTTTTGCTGAATTCGATTTTGTAGGCCTTAAGACATTACCACTGCTAATCAGTGCTAAAGTGCTTGTGCACTCTCCTTTAACATGGTGAAATTGGCTTACACCCGATTCGTACATTTAATTTACTTGTGAGTCCCTAGCAAAATGGTACTTCTGGTACCCAGGACCTGTACATTAACTGCTACTAGTGACCCTGCAGCACTCTTTGTGGCACCCACTTAATTAGCCCTTTAAACATATCTCATGTCTGCCATTGCAGCTTTGTGTGTGCAGTTTTAAACTGCCATTTCGACCTTGCAAAATAAACCATTTGTCAGGCCCAAACCTCCCTTTTTAGGTCAAGCCTAGAGTCAGCGCACAAGCGCTGCTCTGGTGAAGATCTGCTGTAGTTCAGTATGTAAGGGAAGCCCTGCCCACTCCCCCACCTATATATTTCATTGGCTTGTGTTTTTGTCCTTCGTAAATGCTGCCTTCGGATTCTTTTATAGGCTTGTTAGTCCCTCCTTATTATGGCCATGTCGTCATTTGTACCCTCCCATGACTACTGGCCCCTTTACTTCGAGTGTTACAAGGTACGTGTTATTTAGAGTGTGAGCACTATTTTCTTTAATGAGGTTCTCCTACTGCCTTCTCTACTCCCCCCTCCCTCCCGTTGCCCGCAGCTTCTCACCCTCTCCCCCCGCCCGCACTCCCATTGTCCATGCCTTCTTGCCCCTTTTTCCCCTTCCCTGCTCCCCCCGCCCACACTCCCGTTGCCTGTGCCTACTCCCCCTCCCCCGCCTGCACTCCCATTGTCCGTGCCGTCTCCCCCCTCCTCCTGCCCGCACTCCCGTTGTCCGTGCCTCCCCCCGCCCTCCCTCGCGTTTGCAATGCAATAGGTCTCGCGTAAATGCGAGTCCTATTGCATTGCAAATGCTTGTTTTCTTTAAATTATCAAGCACGGCCCTCCCAGAGCCCCGTTTGAGGGCGGGCTCACTGCCAACATCACTGGCCTGGGACAAGGGACAGGATAGGCATCATACTAGTCAATTTCATGCAAGGGCACGCGCATTATCATGGCGCCCCCTTATTTAATTTGATAAAACTAACTATTTCAATTGCGCTGCTGTCGCTTTTTTATTTCACAATGGCGGCGGCCGCCGTTGCACACACCACTCGCGGGACGCTGCCCTTAAGCAATGGCGGCCGCACGCAATACAGTGTGCGACTCTTCACCATCTTGCCCCAGGCTCCCTGAACATGCACCCGAGGAACAATGAGTCTGACACGGAATGGGTGTGTGAACAGAACATTATTACATGCACTGTTACAATTTAAGGACGGAGTAGCATTCTCTGTCCTCTTAAAGTGTGATGGGCAGCTACTGAAAAATGAGAGCAACAAAGCAAATCAATTTGCACTATTTTAATCTGAAGATAAAACAAATACGGATCTGGAATGGATGAACAATGCATTGCTATGTACACTGATGGAGTTTTGGGGTGTGACGACTCAACATCTGAGAAGTGTACCAGCGTAATGCAGCGTGCCCTTGTGAACTGTGAGGGGTGGTATGTTGCAAAGAGAATGCAGGACCAGTTGGTGGGAGTTGCCTCCCTACGTAGTATTGGCTTTCCCACCCCGTTTTGCAAGCGGGGCATTTTTATTTTTCTACCAGCTATGCTGGCAGCACACTTGGCATCTGCCAAGTGTTTGCTAAATGTTGCTTCGACCCAGGGTGCAACCGAGCAGCAATACCTATAAAAAAACATAGATAGAAGAGTAGATTTGTGCATTTTTAAAACGTGGGGCAGCAAGCTATGTTCCTTGCTAGTATGGAGGCCTTAGTTCAAGCTGGGTGAGAAGCATAACAGTAACCGTGAACAACATGGGTGTAGAAGAGTAATGACGTGCTGCACGTTTAACGTGCATCTGAAACTACCCCACGATAGTGGCTGCCACTAAACAGGGCAGGCACTGTTACAGTTGGAGGAGACAACTACTTAAACAGTGTACTAATGTCCTGGCGTATGCTTTTTAAATGTCTTCACGTACTCACTCAAAAAAGTGCAAGAAAGCACTGTCATGCATTAGTTGTACGGTTAACTACTTGAACAGTAGAGTGCCAGAAAGCAGTGTCAAACAGTTACAGTTTGATGGAGAGACCCAACGCACAGATGTCTTGCAGCAAAATAGTGCAAAGCACCAAATTAAAACGTATGAGCAATCACCCAAAAGGGAGTGGCCGAACAGTATCAAGTGCCCTGTTTAGGCAATATGCCAATTACAAATATGTAGTGCCACGAAGCAGTGTCAGGCACTGTTTGAAAGTAAGGGGGTATCTATTAGAAATTAGTGTAACCTACAGTGTTGTGTTCTTTACACACATACGAGTCAATAACTCTGAAAGGTACATACTAAAGCAGTAGCACTGTAAGAATGCAATGGTGGGTCACTACAGAGAGACTGGAGATAACAAACTAGTGCCATATTTGAAGTGGCGAGTGCAACCAGGCAAATGAATGGCTGTGACAAGGCAGTGTTATGTCTATTGTAAGAAAGGCAAGTAAGTACTCAAACAGAAGCCCAAATGAACAGTGTCACATGACATGCTAAAGTTTGAGACGGAAACTACTCCAAAAAGAATGCATCATAGTACTCTTTTTGGAACCCAGGCCACCAACTGCTCGTAAAGAAGTGTGCAGAGGATCAGTGCATTACTGTCTTAGAATGTGATAGTGCGACCCCTCAAACAGATGAGGAACAACACAGCTGTGTTCTATTAAAATGAGAGCAGGCAACTGCTCAAAAAGAAGGTGTGCAGGAGAGTATACTTGCAAGCAGATATTTAATCTGTAAGTGGGTGGCTGCTGAAAGGGGTGCAGCAAGACTGTTGTATATACTTTTAATATATGAGGGGACAAATACTTAAATAGAAGGGTGTGTAGCAAAACAATATTATGTGCATGGTTATTATAGGGTGGGACAACTACTGAAACAATACACTGTATGGTCATGGTATTTCTGAAGCACATGCACATCATTGTTTTACCATTAAGGAGTTGAAGAGACTTTCCAAATCATGCTCCTACAATAGTGTTTGGGAAAGAGCCACATTTTTGTTTCTGAAAGCCCATGTGGTTCTCAGTGTAGCACTGGTTGCCAGGAATTGCATAATGGCGGTTCAAATGTCATCAATGTTCATTCGCCCTGCCATAGCCTAAAGAATGTAGGAAACGGCAAAAAATAAATTGCAATAATCTGAGAATACAGGTGTGAACATATTCGATAAACTCAGCAATGAAGATGGGTTAACTCTTGAAAGAGTAATCTATAAGTAATACACAATGCTTTAAAATGAATGTGCTGAGCGGTGATGGAGCAAGGACTCACAATGAGACTTGCTCGAAAGCAATCTTCTCACAGTATTAATTAATTTGTACTAAAACCTGTAATGTCTTTATTAATAATGTGCAAACACAACATTTTTATCTAGAAGATGCTTGCCTATGTGTTTTCCACTAATAAGTAATCCTCGTCTAATCAAAAATGGCCGCTAAAGCGCGGGAACTCTACTGCGCATGTGTCGACCATGTCACGTGGTATGACGTCTTTCTTTGCTTGGAGGGAATCTTTTGCTTCTGCGCAGTGTATGCTAAAATGGCCGCTTAATGTTCTCACATGCTAAAGCTTTCGCATTGCTGCAATTAATAATGTGGTATTCTAACTCTACTAATGCGGGATAGACATTTATAATTAAATGGGAGTAGAGTAGAAGTAGGGGGTATACAGTGAAAACATTTATTTTTGATTTTTATATGTTTCTTCTTTGATTTTCTATTAGTTCGTAAAGTGGTCCTGGGTTGACTAAACGGCAGCTCAAGAAACCATGTGACATGCGCATGCGCCCTGAAAACTAACAAAGGAAAGCGATGAAGTCAACTTGGAAGATGTCCAAGGACATGACCCGCTGATCACCTTCACAGTTCATCCGAGATGTCCTACAAATTGATACATTTTGTATACACTTTGTATTAAAAATTGTCGTGAGACGGGTGGGAAATAAAGCAAATGTATTATTTGAGAGGGGCGGTATTTAAAAACAACGGGCTTAAGAAAATTGAACTAAATAGACATGGTGTGAGGATCAACCCCATGTCCCTGTCCAATTAGAAATAGTGGGCCCATAATGTTGAAACATTAATGGGAGGTACATGGGCGTAGAAGGGTATAATAGATATAGAATTAGCTAATTAATTAGTGCAGGAAGCAGAGAGAGCTGGAGGCACTTAGGCTCAGATACTGCCATAGACGGGAGCTGATCGATTACAGACTGAACTGCTGTCCATAAAAGTCCTGAGGTGGGGGCGGCGGATTCTATTAGAAGAAGACACGGAAGAATCGAGGAGGAACAAAGTGTCAGAGAGGGGAACGACGCAGGCTTCGTTGGTAGAGAGGTCATCTATCCTGTCCTGAACCTGGTCCGGAGGTCTTGGTCTTCATTCTATCCTGGGGACCCTTTCCAACTCCTTGTCCAAGGGGTTTGGTTTTCACACCATTAGGTAACTATAAATGTAAA
Organism: Calotriton arnoldi; assembly: GCA_963921515.1. Classification (NCBI taxonomy): domain Eukaryota; kingdom Metazoa; phylum Chordata; class Amphibia; order Caudata; family Salamandridae; genus Calotriton; species Calotriton arnoldi. The sequence continues at coordinate 215,064 of CAWUFW010016734.1, forward strand.
TTCTTTAGTTCGTACTGCTGTCTCTATCTTCTCCTTTCTGAGGGACCGTCATTTATGATTAATAAGTGATTATATAGTGTGCTTCCTCCTTGATATGCGATTAAGTATTATGTGGTTTGTAATTTACTCTGCTAAAGAATTTAGCTAAACATTTTTAAAACTTCCTGAGTCAGTCGTTATTTCAGGTGGTTAATGAAAATTATGTTTTGTATATTCTCATTTCAACCCCAATTATCAAAGGTCCATTGGTAAGTCATTACTGTTCAATCAGAAAAGGTAATTGGTATCAGGGATTTGATAAAGAGTACAGCTGATTCCCACCAGCGGTGATTATTAGTTAGCGTGAATGAATGGGCCCAGGTGAGTATTTTGTGTATGAATGCTTGTTGCAAGTAACCCGCTGGATCAGTTTTCTGGCTATCAGAGGATGGTTATACTTTGTTAATTGGGTAATGAGAAATTTATTTTTATGAACTAACATCCGTTTTAAAAGTTTTGTTTTATGTTGTCTAGAAATCCCCGGGGAATTTGAATAGCGGATGGTAAGTGGAAGCCATACTGCAGTGAGGTTATCTGTCAGGCAGAAATAGTACTGAAAAGTTAAGCAGGGCTATCAGTACTTGTTAGGGACTCTGTGCGTGTGAGTGACAGCAAAGGAATACGCTGGTGAAAATTTGATGTTATATCACCTAGAAAGGGTAACATTGAAGGAGTAGCAGGTATTTCCGAAGCTTACGTGAAGTGTAAACGGAAGGGTTTTACTCGTAGTGTATGTCTAGTAAACGGAAGGGTTTTACTACGTGTGAGAAATCTATCCTTTTTCATTTTAGGGAAACTGACAAGATAGCGAATGTTTTTATGTTGTTATTAAAATTTTAATAAGAAGCGTTGAGAAAATAAAGTTTTGCGTACGATTTTTGTAAAGGGTGGGTCAGCTGGCGGAGTAGAGCTGACGTCACAAACGCTGCGCTGGGATTGGTCGACACAGCGGGCGTGGAGCGAGCTTGTAAAGGAGGGGTCAGTAGTCAGGAGTAATACTGACGTCACAGGTGCCGCGCTGGGATTGGTCGACACAGCGAGGGACAGGGAAGCGTAGATTGTAAAGGAGGGGGTCGTCAGAGAGAGTGAATAGACGTCACAGAGAAGCCACGCTAGTATTGGCCCCAAGACAAATGTTAGCAGGAATTTGATTGGTTGTCAGCATAGAAGTAGAAATCTTAGTGGACAGTGTAGATTATATGTGGAAACGCGATCCGACTTTAATAGGAACACGTCCAGACAGGAGATTCCTAGGTTTTGCAGAATATAATTCAATAAACAGATATTTACCCAAAATGTACGGAGAAAAGAGAAAATTGTCATTTTTACAAAAGATTACGAATTATTTTAAGAAGGATAAGCCAATCAAAACTAGGGAAGGAATTATCATTCCACCAGCAAAAACGCCTGCCTCATTCATGATGATGGAGAGGGGTTATCATACTTGCGTATGGTTAGAAAATTGGATAGAATATACAAAAGATGACGGAATATTAGCTTTCCCAGAGAATGGTACTTTCAATGGGAGAATTCTTCAAAATTTAAGAATGAGAATGAATGAATTAGAACCCAGACCAAGATTAACGCAATACGAAGCCCTAGAAGAATGGGAAACAGAGGCCTTTGAACGTGATAGACCCAGAAGCAATAGGGGTTATAGGGGATTTTTCCCTAGACACCAAAATGAGACACGTAAAAGTCAGATGAAACAGTGGAGACGAGCGATGCTTACCGAGGGTTTGTATCCAGTATTCATGGCAGATGAGCCATTAGGGAGCAAATGCAAAGAAAAGACTAAACACTTGACAGGGTTTGGAGAATCCGAAGATGAATTTATGGAAGAAATATTAAAGAACCCTCCACCTTACCAGGAAGGGTTGGGTGGTTGTTCCCCAAGTGCACCAATTTTGAGAACACCATTGGTACCTCAAGTACTGCATAATCCACCAGTTAATAGGGTACTTCAGGATAAGGAAAGAGAGACTTTTGATAGAAACAGAGCAGAATTAATACAGAAAATAACACAGTTGAATGTACATCCTGATTCCCTGACCATACCTGTAACCATTGGTCCCGTGGTTCCTTTATATGGTGACAAAGTAAATTGCCCGAAGCCTTTAGCTATGCCTACACCTGTGGATATTCCTAAACATGAAGCTGTAATAATTGATGACCATATCAGCGATTGTGAATCTATGATTTCACTAATGGATTTGCCTATTCGAGAATCTGCAAATAGCACCCCAAGAAGAGACACACCTAGTTGCTCAAGGGATGTGAATATAATAACTTCTTCAGGAACTAAAAGTGCAACAGTAGTAGCTCCAGAAGACTTAGAAAGATAGGCACAAGGAATAGACAGACAAAGTTCACCCCCAAAGATTTTGGACATTTATAAATTAAAAGTTGAGTTAGAAGAAATGATAGCAGGCAATGTAGGAGTAGATCGTTTAAATACCTACAGTGAAGAAGAACTATTGTTCGTATGTAGGAACATAACCAGAAATGTAAAAATATTCCATGAAAAGTTAACGGATTTGGCTTCAGAGATGGGAATTGAAATAAGAAAGTCAAAGGTACTACAGAAACCATATAGAGCAGAATTTACTGACAAAGACTTAGAAAATATGAATACATCTGGTAGAAAATTACAAGTTAAAGAATTAATGTCAGTATTACAGAAATGGGGAGAATTGGATAAATGGAAAACTAGATGGACAAAGAAAAAGGAAGAAGCACGTTCCAATAGAATGACATCTGAGTATTTATTGAAGGAAACAGGAAAAGTAGAACAGAAGTACCCGATGCGGGAGGTTCCAGGAGGAGGTTATGTTCATGTCCCATGGAGCAGGCAAGACATTTTGTCATTTACAAATGATTTTCCAAAATTGAGAGAAAAACCAATTGAATGGTACAAGCAGGTTGAGAGGTTTGGGAAAGTTTCAAAGGTTTTGTTAAAGGACCTAGATGGTTTGTTTGACATAGTGGTACCTGCCGATTTATGGACAGACTGTAAAATTACAATCGACTGGCCTAGTGAAGAGTATCCCAGAGATCCAAAGACAGGTGCCCCATCAAATGATATGATGAAAAAGTATCACCAGGTAATAACTTATTTGAAAGGGAAAATACCACCAAAAGAGACAGATTGGGTGAAAATAGACAGGACTACCCAAGAAGCAAATTAATCGGTACATGCCTACTATGAACGTCTATTACAGGTGTTCAAACAGTACAGCGGTTTTGAAGATATTGGGGATCAAAATATGAGTCAGTTTGTTTATCGATTTGTTTATGGTCTAAAACCAGAGATTTGTCAGATGATTAAGCAACACATGTAATGTTGGCAGGGAAAGCCTATTCATGAAATTTTTAAATATGCTAAATATTGTGGAGATGACATTGAAGACAGGCACAAGAAACTACAAGAAAAAGTGATGTGGGCTCAAGTGAAAATGGCTGAGCGACAGAGAATTAATTTGGATAATCCAACAGAAAGTCAGGGAAAAGAATCTGGAACAAATGGTGACACAGGGAATGGTGGAAAGGTAAGAGGACGAATGAGTAGAGAAGAGGCTAAGAAGAAATTTCCTTGTCATGGATGCGGAAAGTTGGGACATTGGAAGAACGAATGTAAAAAGATTCAAAATAATAATGGCCCAAATCATAATTTAAATCCACAGACGCAGAATGACTCACAGCAGGGTGTAATTCCTCAGAGTCAGTTGCCACCTGCCCCTATACAGGGTAATGTAAGCAGAGCGAAGCACGGTACAGACGTCGGATATCAAGGAGGAAGTGGTAAGAATGAATATGTAACTTCACAGTTTCTTTTACAGGATGATTTTAATCCATATGATTATCAATGACGGTGCCTAGGAGAGGGGGAGAAGGAGTGCGTACTTGGCGCATCCTTGCCGGTAGATCAGTCAGGTCCATATGTTGAAGGGAAAGTAAAAGGTAATGATATCACTTTTCTTTTGGACACTGGTGCTACCCGTTTTACTGTAAGAACAGCAGACATCCCAGACCTCCCTCTCTCTGGAGAAGCTATCCAAGTTGTAGGTGTAGCCAATCAAAAGATTAGAACTCCCCTTACTGAGCTCATGGAAGTAAGAATAGGAAACGTCCGAGAAATGCACAAATTTGTGGTGTGTGATTCCAGTCCAGTAAATTTACTGGGCAGAGACTTACTTTGCAAAATTAATTGCACTATTTTTTGCACACCGGATGGTGTTGCAATACAGACCCCGGATGAAGATCATGTTTACAAATTCATGATAGCCAAGCAAGGTACGGAAGTAGATCAGATGTTCTCCTTGATAACCAAAGATGAATTACCAGAAGAGTTAAGAACTACAGTGAGCTCTAAGGTATGGGATTTTACTGGGAAAGAAGTAGGTCTCATGGCAAAATCAGACCCAGTGAAGATCACTGTAAAAGAAGGCGCAATTTTCCCAAATACCAGACAGTACAAAATGAGTGCAGAAGTAAAAGCAGGAGCTACTGAGGAAATTGGCAGAATGGTGAAACAAGGCATATTAAAAGAAGTTATGAGTAGCCCTTGTAATTCGCCAATTATGGGTTTGAAAAACCTAGTGGAAAATATAGGATCGTTCAGGATTTGCGGAAAATTAATAAAATTGTGGTACCTTGTTGTCCTATAGTACCAAATCCTGCAGTGATCCTATACCAGATACCATGGAATGCAGAATGGTTTACTGTAATTGATCTGTGCCAAGCATTTTTCTCGATTCCATTGCATCCAGATAGTCAATATCTGTTTTCGTATAAATTCGAAAACCATGTTTATGTGTGGAATCGTGTTCCTCAGGGGTACACAGAAAGTCCCTCCATTTTTAATCAAATACTGAAAAGGTGCTTAGAAAAATTAGTAATGCCCAGGAACTCAGTCTTGGTGCAATATATAGACGACTTGTTAGTCGCATCAAGAACACATGATGATTGTGTTGCAGATTCAATTGCATTACTCAATCATTTGGCTGAGGAAGGACACAAAGTGTCACCTGAGAAGTTACAATTTTGTACAATGGCAGTAAAATATTTGGGACACCAGATTGAAAGAGGAAAGAGAAGAATAACCTCTGAGAGAATAAAAATAATTAAGCAAATGAAAATGCCAGTAACACAAAGAGAGGTGAGAATGTTTCTTGGGATAGTAGGATACTGTCGACAATGGATTATAGGGTTTTCACTACTAGCAAAGCCTCTAATTCAGTTAACCAAAAAGAAAGCAAAAGATCCAGTTGAATGGGATGATGCAAGTGCCAGTGCATTTGTAAAATTAAGAAATGCTTTGTGTGAGGCACCTGCCTTGGGCATGCCTGACTATACAAAAGAATTCACACTGTTTTGCTATGAAAGAGAAAGTTGTGCACTTTCAGTGCTAACCCAAAGACATGGACTAGACAGGCGTCCTATAGCATATTTGTCTGCTACATTGGACCCAGTGGCTGCAGCATTGCCAGGCTGCTTAAAAGCAGTAGCTGCTACCTGTATGAGCATTGAACAAAGTGAGTCAAAAGTGATGGGACATCCCATTAAAGTGTTCGTCCCACATGCAGTTGTGATCCTGTTGACAAGAACTAGAACTCAGCATCTCACACCTAGTCGGATGACGAGATATGAGCGAATAATTCTAGGAGCTGAAAATGTGACCGTAGCTAGGTGCACAGTTGTAAATCCTGCTACATTATTGCCAGATCCATATTGTGAAGAAGTTAAGGACGACACAGAACATGACTGTTTGCAGGTCACAGAGTTGTGTGCCAAACCGCGTCCTGACATACAGGAAATGCCCCTGAAGAACCCAGATAGGGAGCTGTTTGTGGACGGTTCATGCCTAAGGCATGAGAATGGCAAATTGAGTGCAGCCTATGCTGTATGTGAACTTTCTGGAATAGTCAAAGCATCCTATTTACCAGGAGTCAAATCTGCACAAGTAGCTGAATTAATTGCTTTAATCAAAGCCTCCAAAATTGGGAAAAATCTAAAAGTAACCATATTTACGGACAGTCAATATGGGTACGGGGTTGTGCATGATGATGGCCAACTGTGGATGCAGAGGGATTTCATGACTTCTTCAGGATCCCCAATCAAAAATGGGCAGTTTGTAAAGGAATTATTGGAGGCAATACAATCACCAAAAGAATTGGCAGTGGTGAAATGTGCCGCACACCAGTCAGGAGATGACTGGGTGGTAGCCGGTAACATATACGCAGACCTAATTGCTCAACACTGTGCCAGAAACAGATTGGCAGTAAACAGAAAAGTTGAAAGGATGGGAATCAGCTGCCAACTTATGCTATGTTCAACACCTGAAACATGGAATGATGTGAGACGATTGCAGGATGATGCTGAGGAGAGTGAAAAGGATGTTTGGATAAAAATAGGGTGTACACAAAGAACAGATGACGATGTGTGGGTTTATTCAGATGGCAGACCAGTCATGCCTGATTGCCTGATTTCACAAATGGCCAGAATGTATCACGGAGACACACATGTAGGGAGAGATGCCATGATTAGACTTTTCAGACAAAGTTGGTACAATCCAAAATTTAGGGCTGCAGCAGAGAGTCTTTGCCAGAGGTGCTTAACTTGCCAAATGAATAATCCAGGAAGGAGAACAGTAATTGGTTTGCGAAAAATTGGAAAAGCAGAGGGTCCATTTGTGAGATTGCAGTTAGATTTCATTCAATTACCACCATGTAAAGGACTAAAATATGTACTTGACATAGTGTTCTGTTTTCAAGGTGGGTGGAGGCTTACCCTACCAGGAGGAATGACAGCATAACAGTTGCAAAACTGTTGTTACGAGAACTCATTCCACGGTTCGGTTTCCCAGTAACTTTGGAATCAGATAGAGGGAGTCACTTCAATAACGATGTAATTCGAATAATCTGTGAAGCATTTAAAATTGAACAAAAATTGCACTGTGCGTACCGCCCAGAGGCTTCTGGAGTGGTTGAACAAATGAATGGCACAATAAAATCAAGATTGTCAAAGATGTGTGCAACCACATCGTTAGATTGGCCAGATACGTTGCCTCTTGTCTTAATGGGACTCAGAAGCATTCCTGATAGAAATACAGGATTGAGTCTGCATGAAATCATCATGGAAAGAGCGATGAGACAAGCCGATGTACCTGGAAATAAACTGCTGAACATAACTGATGCTATGGTTCTAGATTATTGCAAAGCATTGGCTGACCTCGTGCGTTCTGTCTCTCACCAGGTTGAAGAAGACTCAGTTTCCAGGCAGCCTGAACAAGAGCATGATCTGAACCCCGGAGACTGGGTGGTAGTGAAGCATCACACCAGAGAAACGTGTTTATCACCCAGGTGGGGCGAACCTTGTCAGGTTATATTGCTTACAAACACAGCAGTGCAATGCGCAGGCTTGCCTAATTGGATTCATGTAAGCCACACCAAAAGGGTGCCACCTCCTGAAGAAAAAGATCCTCAGTCAGCATCAATAGCTAAGGAAGCTGAAGGTTGGACAGCTGAAGAATCCCAAGTGATAGATTCGGGAGAAGCTGAAGAAGAACAACCGAGCACAAGTCAGGACTGGATACCAGTGGTTGATATACCTGAAGTCTTCATCAAAACAAGAAGTAGAGCTAGATTAGAGGAAACTAGTGAGGACCAGTTAGGAGAAGAAGAACCAGCTCAGGATAGGGAGATTGAAACAATAAGAGAACCTGAGCAGGCCCAGATAGGGAAAGGAAATTGGGCTCAAATTGACAACGAAACAACAAAATTTGAGCAGGGACAGACAGGTTCAGAAGAACACGGTCAGGCTGCAGAAGTACAGAGTGCAATAAGCCCTGATCAGAACCAGTTAGAACAAGAAAAACACGTTCAGGGAGAAGAAAACCAAGAAAACATCGAACAAGAAAGTATCAAGCATGAAAACGTCAATCCTGAACAGGGCCAGTTAGTAAAAACTCACATTCAGGCAACTGAAGAAACAACAACAAGACCTGAACAAGAGCAGATAGAAGGGGAAACTGAAATCGAGGACAAACAATTTGTGCCACACCTTGAGAATAAAGGAGTTTTTGGAAAAGACTCGGAAAGTGAAGATACAGTGCAAACAAAGAAAGTCAGAAAGGGTGATCATTGGCCTAGTGTCATTAAGAGAGTGAAATACCATATAGTAAAACAAAGTGAAGACCCAGAACAAGTAAATGAAGTAACAAGCTTATCTGGACAAACAAGTGGGACTGAAAAACAAAAAAGCAAAAGATTGAAACTCGTGAACAATAAGTTTAAAGGTCCTGATTGGACTTATATAATCCTCGAAGAGTCAAGTGAAAGTGGTGACGAAGGAACAAGTGCAGAACTGACTTATAAAAAAGAAGTGAAACCACCTTGATAAACATTAAAGTCTTGAAAGAAAAAAGAAAAGAAGAAAAATCTTCTTTGACAAAAATGGCTGACGACAGAGTTTCTGGGAGACCGAAACGGAAATGTTGTAAAAGAGGCTGTGCTATATGCATATGTAGTCTGGTAGTGGTGCTTATAGTGTGGTTAGTTGTGATTGTAGCTATTCCTTACCTTATGATAATGGACAAAAAGAATAACAATGATACCAAGGGAAGGATAGATAACCTGAAAGGCGATAGAGTAGAAATAGAAGCAGAGGATGAACCAGATTTTCATCACGTTGTAACAGATAACGATACTAGTTTAAATGTTTTTACTAAATTATTGTTTCAGTACGTAGATACAATGGAAGTTAGTGACTGTTATGTCTGTATGAAGTTACCTCAATCAGTAGCAGAAGGTTTAACATATCATCATTTGCCTTTAACTTATGGTATATCATGTAGTGTACTAACTAGTTTATTTTATAGAACAGGGAAACTTCAGTATTATCATTCAAATATAGATGTGATATTTTCAGAGGTTCCTATTCGAAAGAATCTGAACCCAGTGCTTAGTAGTCAAGATGCACAATTTATGGGAGAATTTTTCTTAACGATGAAGTCGATAGACATAACTCATGCACATAGAAGCAATCTAACATGTTCATTACTAGAAGAAGAAAAGATATTTTTAAACTTAGTTGAAAATAGAAGACAGAATTTCCAAAAGAAGGCGTCTGAGCATAAAGCTCATCTTCCACCTTGGGCTGAGAAAGAGGGTATTTATACACTGGCAAGGCTCAAGCTGCTATGGCTTTAGATTTTGTAAAGACTGGGAAAATTTGTCTTCATAGATTAAAGACTGAATATAACAATGTTTTTATTGGTACCAGTGAATGTGAACATAATTTCTTAATCCTTGGAGGTTGGGGACTAAAAGGAGGAACAGATTCAGTTTTTCCTGGAATATATTATGTGTGTGGGAATAAGGCTTATTTTAGGCTTCCTGCACAGTGGTATGGAAGTTGTTATTTTGGAATAGTTTTTCCAAAGGTATACCACGTAAAAAGAAACACTGGGAGCAATGAAAATAATAGTGAATTAACACGTAGTAAAAGAGCTAGTTTTTCAGAAATTGTAGGTGATATATTTGGTGCATTGATACCTTCAGTGGGAATAATTCTGAACTCAAGGAAAATATGTAAATTGTCAACAGTGGTTGATCGTTTATCAACGGATACTGCTGGAGGATTTCTAATGATTAATGCGGAGATGGTTGCGATTAGATCTATGGTTATGCAAAATCGACTTGCTCTTGATATAATATTAGCAAAAGAGGGCAGAGTCTGTAAATTGTTGAAAATGAAACATTGTTGCACATATATTCCGGACAAAAGTGCAGAAATCAGAACATATATAAAGAATATTACTAAACTTGAGAAGGAACTGAAACCACTGGAAGTTGATAGTGTATGGGAAGGATTGACAAATAGCATTGCGTCAATTGGTACCTGGTTTACTAATGTAGGGAAAGGACTTATAGGTCAAATAATAGTACCCTTAGTAGGGATAGCAATAATAGTACTGTCAATAATGATATGGTGCAAATGGTGTAGAAAGAAGGAAACATATAGGGTGACAGGAAAAGGCAAGAAAAGGAAATTTGATGAAATTGAATTAGAAGATCTGAGAAGTGAAATTTACAAGAAACTGAAAGGAGAGGATAAGAATAGACAATGTAAAAATGAAAATGTGACGGAAATATGTTAAGTTGGCATCTGGTTATAGGTAGTTTTGATGGCTCAGAAACGCCATCAGAGAGAGGATTGATGGAGCAAGGACTCACAATGAGACTTGCTCGAAAGCAATCTTCTCACAGTATTAATTAATTTGTACTAAAATCTGTAATGTCTTTATTAATAATGTGCAAACACAACATTTTTATCTAGAAGATGCTTGCATATGTGTTTTCCACTAATAAGTAATCCTCGTCTAATCCAAAATGGCCGCTAAAGCGCGGGAACTCTACTGCGCATGTGTCGACCATGTCACGTGGTATGACGTCTTTCTTTGCTTGGAGGGAATCTTTTGCTTCTGCACAGTGTATGCTAAAATGGCCGCTTAATGTTCTCACATGCTAAAGCTTTCGCATTGCTGCAATTAATAATGTGGTATTCTAACGCTACTAATGCGGGATAGACATTTATAATTAAATGGGAGTAGAGTAGAAGTAGGGGGTATACAGTGAAAACATTTATTTTTGATTTTAATATGTTTCTTCTTTGATTTTCTATTAGTTTGTAAAGTGGTCCTGGGTTGACTAAACGGCAGCTCAAGAAACCATGTGACATGCGCATGCGCCCTGAAAACTAACAAAGGAAAGCGATGAAGTCAACTTGGAAGATGTCCAAGGACATGACCCGCTGATCACCTTCACAGTTCATCCGAGATGTCCTACAAATTGATACATTTTGTATACACTTTGTATTAAAAATTGTCGTGAGACGGGTGGGAAATAAAGCAAATGTATTATTTGAGAGGGGCGGTATTTAAAAACAATGGGCTTAAGAAAATTGAACTAAATTGACATGGTGTGAGGATCAACCCCCTGTCCCTGTCCAATCAGAAATAGTGGGTCCATAATTTTGAAACATTAATGGGAGGTACATGGGCGTAGAAGGGTATAATAGATATAGAATTAGCTAATTAATTAGTGCAGGAAGCAGAGAGAGCTGGAGGCACTTAGGCTCAGATACTGCCATAGACGGGAGCTGATCGATTACACACTGAACTGCTGTCCATAGAAGTCCTGAGGTGGGGGCGGCGGATTCTATTAGAAGAAGACACGGAAGAATCGAGGAGGAACGAAGTGTCAGAGAGGGGAACGCGCAGGCGTCGTTGGTAGAGAGGTCATCTATCCTGTCCTGAACCTGGTCCGGAGGTCTTGGTCTTCATTCTATCCTGGGGACCCTTTCCAACTCCTTGTCCAAGGGGTTTGGTTTTCACAGCATTAGGTAACTATAAATGTAAATTCTTTAGTTCGTACTGCTGTCTCTATCTTCTCCTTTCTGAGGGACCGTCATTTATGATTAATAAGTGATTATATAGTGTGCTTCCTCCTTGATATGCGATTAAGTATTATGTGGTTTGTAATTTACTCTGCTAAAGAATTTAGATAAACATTTTTAAAACTTCCTGAGTCAGTGGTTATTTCAGGTGGTTAATGAAAATTATGTTTTGTATATTCTCATTTAAACCCCAATTATCAAAGGTCCATTGGTAAGTCATTACTCTTCAATCAGAAAAGGTAATTGGTAGCAGGGATTTGATAAAGAGTACAACTGATTCCCACCAGCGGTGATTATTAGTTAGCGTGAATGAATGGGCCCAGGTGAGTATTTTGCGTTTGAATGCTTGTTGCTAGTAACCCGCTGGATCAGCGGCCGGAGGCCTACCCTGAGCAGCAATGGCTAGAGAGATGTGGCTCCATTTACTGATTTTCAACAGTAGGAAGAAGCTGTTTTCTGAAACCTCAGTAAACACATTGAGGGTGTGAGGCTGGCATACCTTAACAAAATGTGTTTGTGGTATAATGGGTATAACAGAGCATTTATGAGTACAGTAAGTAGTACTACAGGAGCACTCATTTACATACTCTTACATGCCTTTATTTATCAGCCCAGAAACTTCAAATAAAAGTGCAAAGAGGGCACAAACTTTTCTACTTGTGCTAATTGTATTTGAATATTCCCCAAGCATTCTTATTTAATTCCCACATTATATAGTTTGGTGCCAATTCCCAAAGGGATGTAAAAGTATGTAAAAGAGTACTACAGCAATACTGTTTTACATAGTCCAAAATGCCTTTCTGACTAAGCCATTATGTGTGAAGAAATCGTTTCTGCGACGGCCAGTGCTGCCTTATGTGGCTAAACGGGAAGAATCCTCTCATGGGCTTTCAACTGACGAAAACCACTTAACTACTGCATCAATGTACAATGTTTCACTTTCCAAGCAGCCCAGGACAATGGCGGCCGCTTTGAAATTAAAAGGTCTCGCATTTACAAGAGTTTGTGCTATTCGCATTGTGAATGACAATGCCATTTATTTATGTGCTAATTATCAAAACAGTTAAATAAAAGGCATTGTCATTTACAATGCCAATAGCTTAAATTCACGCAAATGCGAGACTTATTGCGTTGCAAATGTGAGACTTATTGCGTTGCAAATGCTTGTTAGTACATATAAGTCACCCCTAGGGTAGGCCCTGCACAGCCAAGAGGACAGGGTGCAGTGTATTTAAAAATTGAGCATGTACTTTTAAGTTTTTCATGTCTTAGTCGTGAAAATTCATTTTTCACTACTGTCAGGCCTACCTCTCCCATAGGATAACATGCATTCCCTTATTACATTTAATAAGCGGTAACTTTCAGTTGAGAGCAAGTAGGAAAGTCAGGTTTGGTCTCCAAAGAATTGCAGCTTAAAACCCTCTTTAACGGTAAAGTTGGAATTTAAGTCAAAATTCTGAAAATGCTTCTTTTAGAAAATTGGCATTTTTTTGTCCAAACCATTTGGTGCCTGCAGTCTGTATACTGGGTCACATGACTGGGTGTAGCTGGCAATTGGTCTTTGTGTATTACTCCCAGATAGTGAGACAAATGGGGAATAAGTATTGGGAGGATGGGCCATCTCTGTCAGGATGAGGGACAGGAGCTGTCATCTACCACACTTGCACATCACAAAGACTCTGCCACAGCATACTCAAAAGGGTTTCACACTAGCCTTTTATGCCCCCAGACAAGCTGGAGCCAGGGCAGGGAGGCATGAAATTTCATACATCTCTCTAGGGAGAGGGCCCTAGAAGCGTCTCCCACTTCAATGCGGGCACCAGATATAAATATTGGAAACTCAGACCCAACGCTTCAATACAGCTCTGGATCTGTGGAATACTCAGAAGAAGGATTGCTGTGCTGCACTGTTGCAAGAAGGACTGCTCTGCTGCCCTACTACCCCCCTGCCCTGCTGTCCTGCTGGTTGAGTGAGAAGGACTGGACCTTCACCTTGAAACCAGGACTATTAATGGGACTCCAAGGGCTAGTTGGGTGGGCTCCTGATCAGAGCCTCAGGGACAGAAAAACTTTCAACCATTCAACTGTCTTGTACCCTGCAACTGGGCTATGCCTGCTGTGAGTCCTAACCCCCCAAGTGTTGCCCCTCCAGTCCTGGACCATTGGAAGTGGGGTTAAACGGTGCTCTGCCAGCCCAGCTGTGGTATCATCAGAACCGATACAGACCTCGCAGCCTCTCATTGCGACTAATGCAGCATGACACAGGTTTGATGCAAGCCCACATCGCAGCCCTTGCAGCACATCGGAACCTCTGCTGCGCGACACATCTTCAACATGGACCTCCCATCACTTCTCGGGACCGCTGCTGCAGGGAAGAATGCTCTGCAACTAGAATTTAAGGTACTGTTCTCAGCTGGACTAGCTTGGTCCCTGTATCTAGCCCCCTCCATCGCGGTCATCCTGAACTAGTGACTTTGGCCTGGTCTGGTGCGACCAGATAACTAGAGTTGCCGTTTTGTGCTTTTAGGCACTACTTTTACCTAAACCTTTAAAATTGCATATCTACGGTCCTACTAATTGGATTTATTGTCATTTTGGTGTCAAATAATTTATTAAATGTTGCTCTTGTTTTTTAAATTGGTGTGAGATTTTTTTTGTGTGGTGTTTTCACTATATTACTGTCAGAAGTGCTGCGTAAATACTTTACACATTGCCTCTAAGTTAAGCCTAACTCCTTTTGTGCCAAGCTACCTGAGGGTTAAGCAGAGGTTAATTTGGGGTTTGCTTGTGTTGCAATTTGACAAGAACTGTGGTTGCTGCTTTAGTAGGGTTTCGACCCCCTCAGCCGGTAACCCAATTTCTTACACTTTCAATATGAAGATTATTTACAAATTGGCTAGATTTAAACACCTCAACAGGTTTCCTTTATAAAAATCCATGTGAGCATACACAATTCGATATGTGTGTAAACAAACAAAAATCTGCTACATTTAACTACCTTGCTGCTGAGGCTTTCAACCTATTCTGTACATCCTGCCCCCTGAATTGAAACTTTTTATATTTGGGGGACCTCAAGCACAAGCCTTCATAAGGTTTTTTTCACAAGAGGTTTGCAAGCCAAATTTGTGCCTTTTTCCCACATGTTGGAGATTCTAAGGGTACTGAGGGTTAGTGAATTTTATTTTGGAACACTGTGAAAAAGTGCAGCTCAATAAAAGAATGTTTTTTTCCTAATGGTTGCATCAACAAAACGTTTGCTGTGCTATGATCAGTATCTTGCCAACTTTCAGAAACAACCAGAGTTGTAAAAAACACCAGTTTTTGCATTTTTCTAAGCCCTATGTGAATTTTCCTGTTTTTGTCATTTCTAGCTATTTGCAGTTTGTGATGGGTATGCTCAGAAATTTATAAATTTTTTGAACAGTAGACAAACCTGCAAATTTACAAAAGGGTGATTTGTGGAGATCACTCGTGGTTTTCCCAAAGAAATGAATAATTGAATTGAATAATTGAATAATTGAATTCAGAAATATTAAAAAAAGAAGCAGTAAAAAATAGAAATAGGTGCCACAGCTTTCATCTGATTTACAACAATAATGCACCATTACATGTGTCAGTCTATTCTGGTGGCAAGGATATATATTTGTGGCTGTCCAAAAACATGTGATACCCAGAGCCAATAACTACCCTGCAGCTTGTGATAATATTTCATTGTGCACCACTATCCAGCAATTCATATGGAAAAAACTAATGAATAAGAAACTGGTACGATGGAAACCTTTGCGTTTTTCGAAATTTGCAAAAATGACTGCGCTTTTGAAAAATTATTATTTATACAGCTATGATTTTTAGGTTACCCATAGTATGCCTTGTGCTGCTTTGCATCAGGTAGGCATTACTTGGGTGGAGCATGGGAGTACCCATGCATCCACTTATATATTCTGATGCAAACCCAGATTTACAATAACTTATAGACCTGGGTCTGCACCATAATGATGCCCGACAGAGGTGTAAGGAGGAAAAATATCTTTATTTCTTCTTGATAATTCCTCTTTCCCAGTGTGCTGCATTCTGCAGTACACATAGAAAGAGGAATATGCTTCCAAGGATTGTTTTTGTGCAGAAAGGTGTCCCTTTCTGTACAAAACAATCCTGCTTGTAACACAGACACTGTTGCACCATGCATTGAGGCTAGGCGGCACACCATCCACCAGCACAAGGAAAAAGCAGTAATGCGCCATATATTTATAAATATGGATAATTTCTGCCCTCTCTCTTTCACGCAACGCAGCACAGCAAGTTGCTGTGCTGCATGAAAGAATGTTAAAACTTCCCCCTGGTTTTCTTATCTGCCTTGGGAGTGACTTTATTGAGCAAGTCTCAGCACCATGTCCCATTCCATTCCACGAGATGTGGAAAACATTACTATGCCTCCTGCAGGAAACGTATTGTTTCTTCACTCTTGAAGTCTGTAAGGTCCTCTAGGCATCAGATCTCTTAAAAGACTGAGCCCCTGCATTGTCACTCCTCTGTGGGCAGCTAGGCCCAGTTGGATTAAGGAGTTCTGCTTTTTGGGTCCCTAGAGCAGGCAAACAGGAGCTCAGGCACCTGACCCCTGGATAACAGCTCAAGAGCATTGAGTCGTCTGTCTTCCATTCCTCTTTAGGAACAATTTTGGCAGCCCCAGCAATGGTCTGAAGAGATTGCGGTGAAATTCTAATCTTGTTCGCTAGTCTGTGATTGGAGAGTTTCTCGTACCTATTCCTGTGTACCATCTTGTCCAATGTCAACCTACTTTTGCAGCACTTCCTCTTTGTATTACTGTAAAAGATTTCAGCATTCAAAAAGGATAACCCCTTCTTCTACATGGAGGGTTTCTGTCTCTCCCTAAGCCACTCTCTCAATTAAATGAGGTGATCTCCTCTCTGCCAGACTTAAAACTGGTTCCCTATCATGCTTGAGTTAAAGCCAGGGAGCCTAGTATGGTTCTGTCACTGAACAGTAGCAGATCCGATCAGCCCTTGGCATCTACAAATCAAAAGAGGTAGTGCCACGTTTCCCTTTGTTCTATCATCTCCTCCTGTCCCCTTATAAGAAGGCTAATCCCTGTCAAGTGGACAATTCTTCACTCCTACAGCCGAAAAGTTCTTCTGGGCAGACTTCTAGGCATCAGATCTCTCTAAAGCCTGCGCTCTGGCATTGTCCAATCTTCTGTGGGGAGCTAGACCCGGTTGGAGTGAGGAGTTCTGCTTTTTGTGTCCCTCGAGCAGGCAAACAGGAGCTCAGCCACCTGACTCCATGGAGAACAGCTCAAGAGCATTGAGTCATCTGTCTTCCATCAAGGCCTTCTTCTCTAAGAATAATCATGGCAGCCCCAACAATGTTATGGGGAGATAATGGTGAAGTGGCAGTCTTATACGTGCACTAATCTGTCATTGGATTGTATCTCCTACCTAATCCTGTCTACCTTGTTGCTCTATGTTCACCTACTTTTGCAGCACTTCCTCTTTGCATTGTGAAATATATCAGATTTCAAAATGGCTAACTTTTTCTTCCACAAAGAGGCTTTCTGGCTGTTCCAAAGCCACTCCCTTAATTAGATGAGGTAATCTCCCCTCTGCCAGTCTCAAATCTAGTTCTCCTTCGTGCTTGAGTTGGACCCAGGAGTCTAGTAGAGCTCTGGCAATGAATAGTACCATAGCCTGTTAGCCCTTGGCATATAAAAATCAAAAGAGGTAGTGTTAAGATGTCCTTTGTTCTGCCAACTCCTCCTGTCCCCCTAGCAGATGGGTAATTCTAATCAAGTTGCCAATTGTTGACAACAGTGGGATCAGAGGTCAGGCAGTTTTTCCTTGAAAAGCAGGGTTGTTAACTCAAACAAACAATGTGTATTGGCCCCTTGTAGTGTGATTAATGTAAAGCTAGTTGTAAGCCAGTTTTGGTTCAGGCAGCACAGTTTTTTTCAATTACTTTTCTACTAAAGTGATCATTTTGTTTTCTCCAGGCAAACACATGAATTGCACAGTTTATTTGTACCCAGCCCTGTTTCTCCAAAATGTAGGCCAGCTCCTAAAGCGTAAACGGCTCTTTCTTCTTCAGTCACTGTGTGGGTACAAATTTCAATGTAGTGAGCCAGGTTTTGCTATATGAAGCACCTTGCCCGATGGGCTTACAAAAGCACACTTTATGAGCAAGTTAATAATATAGAAAAATAGATTTTCCTACTTGGTTTTGCTTTCCAAGTGTCATTGCAGTGTTTTTGAAATGAAGACTAGTCAGATCACAGTGGTGATCCTAGCAGCCATATATGTTTGTCATATATCTGGGTGTTGTAAATGCACACTGCACTGCGAATGAGAAATATCTTCCATGTGATTGATGTCATTTCTGCACCATCTATTATGGTCTTAGTCTATGGCAGAGTCTTGGTGGACAGAGTAGGGTCCAGAAAAAATAAAAAAATACAGGTTGACCATACAGAAAAGGAGGAGACACTTCAGTAGGGTTTTCCATTGGAGGGTTGTATTCTCACCCTTTCTCGAGGATTCAGTAGAAGAACTTCATGGCATGTTTGGTCTCCTACTACTAATAGCACTTACTAATAATTATCTTTTTAGTTTTCAGATTCTGTCATTCCAAGTGTGTTTACTGTATAAATGGAATATCTACATGTTTGGAGTTTAGATATTGTGGCATTGATTTTCTCTTGATATAATGTAACATACATTCACATTTAGAGAAATAATTATCACAGGTTTATTGAAGTATTGCAAGAAAGATATGCCAACCTTAATAAGAATATTCTCAATGGGGATGTATAAGAGCCTTCATTTGAGTCATGTCTGCCTGAGTGATAGAACGGTCAATGTCAGTAGATGAGAGATATTATTGGGTGTGTTGTGAATTTCTAACTGGGCCAAATACTCAAAATAGTATTATCCAAGAATCAGGAATGGAGGTTCGGAATCAGCTGGGTTTCAAGTACACAGGGGTAAATGGTAAACAAGATACTTACAAAAACCAAAAGAGAGAGTCAGGACGATGAGTGTGCCCTCCTTGTCCCAAAATAATATTCGAAAAAACAACTGAGACGGGCCACAAAAGAGTGACTAGATAACCTGAATGGTGTCTGACACCACAGGAATAGTTTAAAAGAACCCTCACACACCAACCTGGTTGGTGTCATGCTTCATCATTGGGTTCCCAGTCGGGTAGCCGAGTGCTACCCAACTGTGCTTCAACACCTGATTACAGTGGAGCAGGTTTTTGGTTGTTGTGTGATGGCGTTGTGAATGTGGTGACTTTAAAAAGTACCTCTGGGAAGCTCACTATACATTCTTTTAGTTTTTGAAGTAATAGACAGCGCGCAGCTGTGAGAGTATTACACACTCTTTGCTCCGCCTAATTTTACATTAATTATGGCAGAACACCAGGGCCTCACATTCGCAGATGAAGTAATCGATGACATTTTGTCAGGAGCACCACTTTTGGCGGACCTGAACATTGCTAAGACAATAGCCCAGAGTTCAGACTGGGAGACTCTTTCTGAAATGAAAAGAAACCACATTAGGACTATTTTACACGGGGTAATCCTTACCGAATATCTCAGGAGTAATACAGCACCTAGAGGCCTAATCGTCACCAATGCCCCAAGAATCTTTCTAAATGATGCAGCATTTCGTAGAGACTGGGCTAAGATCGCATGGCACTGCACAAGAGACTGGATTGTGCTAATTATACAAACGGCGAAAAGACTTTCGGATGCCATCATCATAGAAATACAAACTACTGAAAATCACTTCAAGACAACATTAACTGCCTACAAAAAGAGGTTAGACGAAGTTAACAAGGAGATACAGGAATACAGGAAAACCTCACGCAATCAAAGATCCAAAAGTTTCAAAAAGATCTAAAAAGTTCTCATACTCCAAGACATATCCCTATTCAGAGGCAGATTACCAACCACCTAAACGGATTGATTCTTCAGGAGGTTCAGACGATGACTCCTCAGGTAGCAGCAATTCCAGCACCGGTAGCTATCGGAACCGACTGCGAGGAAGAGGGAGACCTAATACCTGGCAACAACCATGGCCACAAGGACCACCAGGGAATCAAATTCATTTTCAACAAGGATTCCCTCAGATGTCACCCCAGATGATGTTCGGTTGGAATCCCCAATTTGGCCCTATGCAAAACCCATATATGAATCAGTCCCCCCGCTTCCCTTTTTTAGGGAATGGCCGCAGAGGTTGGGGAAGACGCAAAAGACAACAACAAGTACATTGGGAAGACGACGAAAGCCAAGGGGCACACACCAGGAGCAAATCCCTGAATCAACAAGCAGGACCGAGCACAAGCCGGATCTAGTGACAAATTTTTCCACACACATTCTGACTCAAACAGAAAAGGACCTTTTGAACAAAGGCCTAGGATTTGTTCCAACGGCCAATTTAGACAAATTCCGCCTACATTGTGAAATGGCCGAATTCTTTAGAAAGTTAAAACTCAAAGCTTTCTTTGAAAACCAGTCAGAGGTAGTGGCACCACCAACACGATCAAATGGTGATACCAATTTCAAAATTAAATCCAAGTTCATACCACCACCAAGCTCCATCCCCTGTGAGTTGGTTACTTTTGAACAAGCGGTGTTCAAAGATATTGAAAATCTCCAAGAAAAAAAGCTCTTTAAGAATGTGAGAAAAGGTGATTTCGAAGCATTGTCCTCCCTTAGAAACAATAACAACATTGTCATAAAACCTGCGGACAAGGGAGGGGGATAGTTCTTCAGGATAAAAATGATTATCATATAGAATGCTTACGTCTACTAAGTGACAGACGCAACTACCTTCCCCTACAAGAAGATCCTACGGAGAGACTAAAATCCACCATCAATGAGCTGGTGAATGATGCGGAAAATCTTGGAAATATCAGCAAAAAGGAAGCTCAATTCCTCACAACCAATAGTGGAAAAACACCATATTTTTACACTATTCCCAAGGTGCACAAAAACAAAGTGCCGCCACCCGGTCGACCCATAGTGTCGGGGATCGGGTCAGTACTAGAACCTCTCTCACAATTCTGTGACTTCTTTCTACAACCACTGGTTAAAGCCACTTCTACCTATTTACAAGATACAAAAGATCTATTGGGCCAAATAAAGGATTTACCGTTTAATCCCAACACGTCCTTTATGGTAAGCCTTGATGTAGAAAGCCTCTACACCAGTTTACCTCAGGATGACACTCTGAGAGTACTGAAATCCACCTTGAACGAAGGTATCTGGGAGTATGTCACTCCCAAATCTTTTATCCTTGATTGTGCAAAACTTGCACTAAAAGAAAATTATTTTGAATACGAAGGCCAATTGTACCTACAAACGTACGGAACTTCGATGGGCAGTACCTTCGCTCCAAGTGTGGCAGGACTTTATGTTTTCAATTTTGAAAAAACATATCTATTCCATCCAGGCACCTTACTGTCACATCACATTCGCTTTTATAAAAGGTACATCGACGATGTATTCCTAATTTGGGAAGGATCAGAGGTATCCCTCAATGATTTCCTCATTTGGATCAATGGGTGTGACTCTAATTTAAGATTTACCAGCACCATCAGCAGAAAGATCATCACATTCTTAGACTTAGATATCACCCATGCTAATGGAGGACTAGAAACGAAAACTCATTTCAAAGAGACGGCGAGAAACTCGCTGCTCCATTACACCAGTTTTCACCCTCGAACTTTAAGAGAAAACTTGCCTTATGGACAATATCTGAGGCTACGTAGAAATTGCAGCAACGTAGAAGAATTTAAACATCAAGCTCAAAGGCTAACTAAGAAATTACAACAACGTGGGTACCCCAACAGGATTACGACTAAAGCGTTGAAGAGAGCACGCAATCAAAATAGAGAGAGCCTATTGGAAAGCACACCGAAGGAGGCAACCACAATACCACTGACCTGTGTGACCACATATAATCCTGACTAAGCCATTATGTGTGAAGAAATCGTTTCTGCGACGGCCAGTGCTGCCTTATGTGGCTAAACGGGAAGAATCCTCTCATGGGCTTTCAACTGACGAAAACCACTTAACTACTGCATCAATGTACAATGTTTCACTTTCCAAGCAGCCCAGGACAATGGCGGCCGCTTTGAAATTAAAAAGGTCTCGCATTTACAAGAGTTTGTGCTATTCGCATTGTGAATGACAATGCCATTTATTTATGTGCTAATTATCAAAACAGTTAAATAAAAGGCATTGTCATTTACAATGCCAATAGCTTAAATTCACGCAAATGCGAGACTTATTGCGTTGCAAATGTGAGACTTATTGCGTTGCAAATGCTTGTTAGTACATATAAGTCACCCCTAGGGTAGGCCCTGCACAGCCAAGAGGACAGGGTGCAGTGTATTTAAAAATTGAGCATGTACTTTTAAGTTTTTCATGTCTTAGTCGTGAAAATTCATTTTTCACTACTGTCAGGCCTACCTCTCCCATAGGATAACATGCATTCCCTTATTACATTTAATAAGCGGTAACTTTCAGTTGAGAGCAAGTAGGAAAGTCACGTTTGGTCTCCAAAGAATTGCAGCTTAAAACCCTCTTTAACGGTAAAGTTGGAATTTAAGTCAAAATTCTGAAAATGCTTCTTTTAGAAAATTGGCATTTTTTTGTCCAAACCATTTGGTGCCTGCAGTCTGTATACTGGGTCACATGACTGGGTGTAGCTGGCAGTTGGTCTTTGTGTATTACTCCCAGATAGTGAGACAAAGGGGGAATAAGTATTGGGAGGATGGGCCATCTCTGTCAGGATGAGGGACAGGAGCTGTCATCTACCACACTTGCACATCACAAAGACTCTGCCACAGCATACTCAAAAGGGTTTCACACTAGCCTTTTATGCCCCCAGACAAGCTGGAGCCAGGGCAGGGAGGCATGAAATTTCATACATCTCTCTAGGGAGAGGGCCCTAGAAGCGTCTCCCACTTCAATGCGGGCACCAGATATAAATATTGGAAACTCAGACCCAACGCTTCAATACAGCTCTGGATTTGTGGAATACTCAGAAGAAGGATTGCTGTGCTGCACTGTTGCAAGAAGGACTGCTCTGCTGCCCTACTACCCCCCTGCCCTGCTGTCCTGCTGGTTGAGTGAGAAGGACTGGACCTTCACCTTGAAACCAGGACTATTAATGGGACTCCAAGGGCTAGTTGAGTGGGCTCCTGATCAGAGCCTCAGGGACAGAAAAACTTTCAACCATTCAACTGTCTTGTACCCTGCAACTGGGCTATGCCTGCTGTGAGTCCTAACCCCCCAAGTGTTGCCCCTCCAGTCCTGGACCATTGGAAGTGGGGTTAAACGGTGCTCTGCCAGCCCAGCTGTGGTATCATCAGAACCGATACAGACCTCGCAGCCTCTCATTGGGACTAATGCAGCATGACACAGGTTTGATGCAAGCCCACATCGCAGCCCTTGCAGCTCATCGGAACCTCTGCTGCGCGACACATCTTCAACATGGACCTCCCATCACTTCTCGGGACCGCTGCTGCAGGGAAGAATGCTCTGCAACTAGAATTTAAGGTACTGTTCTCAGCTGGACTAGCTTGGTCCCTGTATCTAGCCCCCTCCATCGCGGTCATCCTGAACTAGTGACTTTGGCCTGGTCTGGTGCGACCAGATAACTAGAGTTGCCGTTTTGTGCTTTTAGGCACTACTTTTACCTAAACCTTTAAAATTGCATATCTAAGGTCCTACTAATTGGATTTTTTGTCATTTTGGTGTCAAATAATTTATTAAATGTTGCTCTTGTTTTTTAAATTGGTGTGAGATTTTTTTTGTGTGGTGTTTTCACTATATTACTGTCAGAAGTGCTGCGTAAATACTTTACACATTGCCTCTAAGTTAAGCCTAACTCCTTTTGTGCCAAGCTACCTGAGGGTTAAGCAGAGGTTAATTTGGGGTTTGCTTGTATTGCAATTTGACAAGAACTGTGGTTGCTGCTTTAGTAGGGTTTCGACCCCCTCAGCCGGTAACCCAATTTCTTACACTTTCAATATGAAGATTATTTACAAATTGGCTAGATTTAAACACCTCAACAGGTTTCCTTTATAAAAAATCCATGTGAGCATACACAATTCGATATGTGTGTAAACAAACAAAAATCTGCTACATTTAACTACCTTGCTGCTGAGGCTTTCAACCTATTCTGTACATCCTGCCCCCTGAATTGAAACTTTTTATATTTGGGGGACCTCAAGCACAAGCCTTCATAAGGTTTTTTTTTCACAAGAGGTTTGCAAGCCAAATTTGTGCCTTTTTTCCCACATGTTGGAGATTCTAAGGGTACTGAGGGTTAGTGAATTTTATTTTGGAACACTGTGAAAAAGTGCAGCTCAATAAAAGAATGTTTTTTTTCCTAATGGTTGCATCAACAAAACGTTTGCTGTGCTATGATCAGTATCTTGCCAACTTTCAGAAACAACCAGAGTTGTAAAAAACACCAGTTTTTGCATTTTTCTAAGCCCTTTGTGAATTTTCCTGTTTTTGTCATTTCTAGCTATTTGCAGTTTGTGATGGGTATGCTCAGAAATTTATAAATTTTTTGAACAGTAGACAAACCTGCAAATTTACAAAAGGGTGATTTGTGGAGATCACTCGTGGTTTTCCCAAAGAAATGAATAATTGAATTGAATAATTGAATAATTGAATTCAGAAATATTAAAAAAGAAGCAGTAAAAAATAGAAATAGGTGCCACAGCTTTCATCTGATTTACAACAATAATGCACCATTACATGTGTCAGTCTATTCTGGTGGCAAGGATATATATTTGTGGCTGTCCAAAAACATGTGATACCCAGAGCCAATAACTACCCTGCAGCTTGTGATAATATTTCATTGTGCACCACTATCCAGCAATTCATATGGAAAAAACTAATGAATAAGAAACTGGTACGATGGAAACCTTTGCGTTTTTCGAAATTTGCAAAAAAGACTGCGCTTTTGAAAAATTATTATTTATACAGCTATGATTTTTAGGTTACCCATAGTATGCCTTGTGCTGCTTTGCATCAGGTAGGCATTACTTGGGTGGAGCATGGGAGTACCCATGCATCCACTTATATATTCTGATGCAAACCCAGATTTACAATAACTTATAGACCTGGGTCTGCACCATAATGATGCCCGACAGAGGTGTAAGGAGGAAAAATATCTTTATTTCTTCTTGATAATTCCTCTTTCCCAGTGTGCTGCATTCTGCAGTACACATAGAAAGAGGAATATGCTTCCAAGGATTGTTTTGTGCAGAAAGGTGTCCCTTTCTGTACAAAACAATCCTGCTTGTAACACAGACACTGTTGCACCATGCATTGAGGCTAGGCGGCACACCATCCACCAGCACAAGGAAAAAGCAGTAATGCGCCATATATTTATAAATATGGATAATTTCTGCCCTCTCTCTTTCACGCAACGCAGCACAGCAAGTTGCTGTGCTGCATGAAAGAATGTTAAAACTTCCCCCTGGTTTTCTTATCTGCCTTGGGAGTGACTTTATTGAGCAAGTCTCAGCACCATGTCCCATTCCATTCCACGAGATGTGGAAAACATTACTATGCCTCCTGCAGGAAACGTATTGTTTCTTCACTCTTGAAGTCTGTAAGGTCCTCTAGGCATCAGATCTCTTAAAAGACTGAGCCCCTGCATTGGCACTCCTCTGTGGGCAGCTAGGCCCAGTTGGATTAAGGAGTTCTGCTTTTTGGGTCCCTAGAGCAGGCAAACAGGAGCTCAGGCACCTGACCCCCTGGATAACAGCTCAAGAGCATTGAGTCGTCTGTCTTCCATTCCTCTTTAGGAACAATTTTGGCAGCCCCAGCAATGGTCTGAAGAGATTGCGGTGAAATTCTAATCTTGTTCGCTAGTCTGTGATTGGAGAGTTTCTCGTACCTATTCCTGTGTACCATCTTGTCCAATGTCAACCTACTTTTGCAGCACTTCCTCTTTGTATTACTGTAAAAGATTTCAGCATTCAAAAAGGATAACCCCTTCTTCTACATGGAGGGTTTCTGTCTCTCCCTAAGCCACTCTCTCAATTAAATGAGGTGATCTCCTCTCTGCCAGACTTAAAACTGGTTCCCTATCATGCTTGAGTTAAAGCCAGGGAGCCTAGTATGGTTCTGTCACTGAACAGTAGCAGATCCGATCAGCCCTTGGCATCTACAAATCAAAAGAGGTAGTGCCACGTTTCCCTTTGTTCTATCATCTCCTCCTGTCCCCTTATAAGAAGGCTAATCCCTGTCAAGTGGACAATTCTTCACTCCTACAGCCGAAAAGTTCTTCTGGGCAGACTTCTAGGCATCAGATCTCTCTAAAGCCTGCGCTCTGGCATTGTCCAATCTTCTGTGGGGAGCTAGACCCGGTTGGAGTGAGGAGTTCTGCTTTTGTGTCCCTCGAGCAGGCAAACAGGAGCTCAGCCACCTGACTCCATGGAGAACAGCTCAAGAGCATTGAGTCATCTGTCTTCCATCAAGGCCTTCTTCTCTAAGAATAATCATGGCAGCCCCAACAATGTTATGGGGAGATAATGGTGAAGTGGCAGTCTTATACGTGCACTAATCTGTCATTGGATTGTATCTCCTACCTAATCCTGTCTACCTTGTTGCTCTATGTTCACCTACTTTTGCAGCACTTCCTCTTTGCATTGTGAAATATATCAGATTTCAAAATGGCTAACTTTTTCTTCCACAAAGAGGCTTTCTGGCTGTTCCAAAGCCACTCCCTTAATTAGATGAGGTAATCTCCCCTCTGCCAGTCTCAAATCTAGTTCTCCTTCGTGCTTGAGTTGGACCCAGGGAGTCTAGTAGAGCTCTGGCAATGAATAGTACCATAGCCTGTTAGCCCTTGGCATATAAAAATCAAAAGAGGTAGTGTTAAGATGTCCTTTGTTCTGCCAACTCCTCCTGTCCCCCTAGCAGATGGGTAATTCTAATCAAGTTGCCAATTGTTGACAACAGTGGGATCAGAGGTCAGGCAGTTTTTCCTTGAAAAGCAGGGTTGTTAACTCAAACAAACAATGTGTATTGGCCCCTTGTAGTGTGATTAATGTAAAGCTAGTTGTAAGCCAGTTTTGGTTCAGGCAGCACAGTTTTTTTCAATTACTTTTCTACTAAAGTGATCATTTTGTTTTCTCCAGGCAAACACATGAATTGCACAGTTTATTTGTACCCAGCCCTGTTTCTCCAAAATGTAGGCCAGCTCCTAAAGCGTAAACGGCTCTTTCTTCTTCGGTCACTGTGTGGGTACAAATTTCAATGTAGTGAGCCAGGTTTTGCTATATGAAGCACCTTGCCCGATGGGCTTACAAAAGCACACTTTATGAGCAAGTTAATAATATAGAAAAATAGATTTTCCTACTTGGTTTTGCTTTCCAAGTGTCATTGCAGTGTTTTTGAAATGAAGACTAGTCAGATCACAGTGGTGATCCTAGCAGCCATATATGTTTGTCATATATCTGGGTGTTGTAAATGCACACTGCACTGCGTATGAGAAATATCTTCCATGTGATTGATGTCATTTCTGCACCATCTATTATGGTCTTAGTCTATGGCAGAGTCTTGGTGGACAGAGTAGGGTCCAGAAAAAATAAAAAATACAGGTTGACCATACAGAAAAGGAGGAGACACTTCAGTAGGGTTTTCCATTGGAGGGTTGTATTCTCACCCTTTCTCGAGGATTCAGTAGAAGAACTTCATGGCATGTTTGGTTTCCTACTACTAATAGCACTTACTAATAATTATCTTTTTAGTTTTCAGATTCTGTCATTCCAAGTGTGTTTACTGTATAAATGGAATATCTACATGTTTGGAGTTTAGATATTGTGGCATTGATTTTCTCTTGATATAATGTAACATACATTCACATTTAGAGAAATAATTATCACAGGTTTATTGAAGTATTGCAAGAAAGATATGCCAACCTTAATAAGAATATTCTCAATGGGGATGTATAAGAGCCTTCATTTGAGTCATGTCTGCCTGAGTGATAGAACGGTCAATGTCAGTAGATGAGAGATATTATTGGGTGTGTTGTGAATTTCTAACTGGGCCAAATACTCAAAATAGTATTATCCAAGAATCAGGAATGGAGGTTCGGAATCAGCTGGGTTTCAAGTACACAGGGGTAAATGGTAAACAAGATACTTACAAAAACCAAAAGAGAGAGTCAGGACGATGAGTGTGCCCTCCTTGTCCCAAAATAATATTCGAAAAAACAACTGAGACGGGCCACAAAAGAGTGACTAGATAACCTGAATGGTGTCTGACACCACAGGAATAGTTTAAAAGAACCCTCACACACCAACCTGGTTGGTGTCATGCTTCATCATTGGGTTCCCAGTCGGGTAGCCGAGTGCTACCCAACTGTGCTTCAACACCTGATTACAGTGGAGCAGGTTTTTTGGTTGTTGTGTGATGGCGTTGTGAATGTGGTGACTTTAAAAAGTACCTCTGGGAAGCTCACTATACATTCTTTTAGTTTTTGAAGTAATAGACAGCGCGCAGCTGTGAGAGTATTACACACTCTTTGCTCCGCCTAATTTTACATTAATTATGGCAGAACACCAGGGCCTCACATTCGCAGATGAAGTAATCGATGACATTTTGTCAGGAGCACCACTTTTGGCGGACCTGAACATTGCTAAGACAATAGCCCAGAGTTCAGACTGGGAGACTCTTTCTGAAATGAAAAGAAACCACATTAGGACTATTTTACACGGGGTAATCCTTACCGAATATCTCAGGAGTAATACAGCACCTAGAGGCCTAATCGTCACCAATGCCCCAAGAATCTTTCTAAATGATGCAGCATTTCGTAGAGACTGGGCTAAGATCGCATGGCACTGCACAAGAGACTGGATTGTGCTAATTATACAAACGGCGAAAAGACTTTCGGATGCCATCATCATAGAAATACAAACTACTGAAAATCACTTCAAGACAACATTAACTGCCTACAAAAAGAGGTTAGACGAAGTTAACAAGGAGATACAGGAATACAGGGAAAACCTCACGCAATCAAAGATCCAAAAGTTTCAAAAAGATCTAAAAAAGTTCTCATACTCCAAGACATATCCCTATTCAGAGGCAGATTACCAACCACCTAAACGGATTGATTCTTCAGGAGGTTCAGACGATGACTCCTCAGGTAGCAGCAATTCCAGCACCGGTAGCTGTAGGAACCAACTGCGAGGAAGAGGGAGACCTAATACCTGGCAACAACCATGGCCACAAGGACCACCAGGGAATCAAATTCATTTTCAACAAGGATTCCCTCAGATGTCACCCCAGATGATGTTCGGTTGGAATCCCCAATTTGGCCCTATGCAAAACCCATATATGAATCAGTCCCCCCGCTTCCCTTTTTTAGGGAATGGCCGCAGAGGTTGGGAAAGACGCAAAAGACAACAACAAGTACATTGGGAAGACGACGAAAGCCAAGGGGCACACACCAGGAGCAAATCCCTGAATCAACAAGCAGGACCGAGCACAAGCCGGATCTAGTGACAAATTTTTCCACACACATTCTGACTCAAACAGAAAAGGACCTTTTGAACAAAGGCCTAGGATTTGTTCCAACGGCCAATTTAGACAAATTCCGCTTACATTGTGAAATGGCCGAATTCTTTAGAAAGTTAAAACTCAAAGCTTTCTTTGAAAACCAGTCAGAGGTAGTGGCACCACCAACACGATCAAATGGTGATACCAATTTCAAAATTAAATCCAAGTTCATACCACCACCAAGCTCCATCCCCTGTGAGTTGGTTACTTTTGAACAAGCGGTGTTCAAAGATATTGAAAATCTCCAAGAAAAAAGCTCTTTAAGAATGTGAGAAAAGGTGATTTCGAAGCATTGTCTTCCCTTAGAAACAATAACAACATCGTCATAAAACCTGCGGACAAGGGAGGGGGGATAGTTCTTCAGGATAAAAATGATTATCATATAGAATGCTTACATCTACTAAGTGACAGACGCAACTACCTTCCCCTACAAGAAGATCCTACGGAGAGACTAAAATCCACCATCCAAATATCACCAAAAAGGAAGCTCAATTCCTCACAACCAATAGTGGAAAAACACCATATTTTTACACTATTCCCAAGGTGCACAAAAACAAAGTGCCGCCACCCGGTCGACCCATAGTGTCGGGGATCGGGTCAGTACTAGAACCTCTCTCACAATCCTGTGACTTCTTTCTACAACCACTGGTTAAAGCCACTTCTACCTATTTACAAGATACAAAAGATCTATTGGGCCAAATAAAGGATTTACCGTTTAATCCCAACACGTCCTTTATGGTAAGCCTTGATGTAGAAAGCCTCTACACCAGTTTACCTCAGGATGACACTCTGAGAGTACTGAAATCCACCTTGAACGAAGGTATCTGGGAGTATGTCACTCCCAAATCTTTTATCCTTGATTGTGCAAAACTTGCACTAAAAGAAAATTATTTTGAATACGAAGGCCAATTGTACCTACAAACGTACGGAACTTCGATGGGCAGTACCTTCGCTCCAAGTGTGGCAGGACTTTATGTTTTCAATTTTGAAAAAACATATCTATTCCATCCAGGCACCTTACTGTCACATCACATTCGCTTTTATAAAAGGTACATCGACGATGTATTCCTAATTTGGGAAGGATCAGAGGTATCCCTCAATGATTTCCTCATTTGGATCAATGGGTGTGACTCTAATTTAAGATTTACCAGCACCATCAGCAGAAAGATCATCACATTCTTAGACTTAGATATCACCCATGCTAATGGAGGACTAGAAACGAAAACTCATTTCAAAGAGACGGCGAGAAACTCGCTGCTCCATTACACCAGTTTTCACCCTCGAACTTTAAGAGAAAACTTGCCTTATGGACAATATCTGAGGCTACGTAGAAATTGCAGCAACGTAGAAGAATTTAAACATCAAGCTCAAAGGCTAACTAAGAAATTACAACAACGTGGGTACCCCAACAGGATTACGACTAAAGCGTTGAAGAGAGCATGCAATCAAAATAGAGAGAGCCTATTGGAAAGCACACCGAAGGAGGCAACCACAATACCACTGACCTGTGTGACCACATATAATCCTGTCTCATGCCAAGTGGCTAAAATTGTCCAGAAGCACTGGCAAATCCTTAATACTGGCAACCATTGTTGGGAAAAACCCATGTTTTCCTACAAAAGAGGTAGAAGTCTAAAAGACAGCTTAGTTCACACAAGACCACAAGAAGTGATGTCGTTAACAAACACCATACATAATGCATGGGGTCTTCCAAAGGTCACCGGACACTATCCTTGCGGTGACTACAGCATTTGCCATTTAACAAAATCATCAAAAACTCTTAACCTGGAACCAGGGAAAATATGGCAAATCCGCACGCATACTAATTGTAACACAGACAATGCTATTTACCTTATCACATGTCCATGTGGCCTTAGGTATGTGGGTATGACAAGTCGCAAAGTAAAGACAAGAATATGTGAGCATAGAAGCACGATTCGGTGTAAAAGAAATACCACACGAATGACAAACCACTTTCTGGAAGCAGGTCACACCACTAACGATATGGAGTGGGTTATAATTGAACATCTGAAAATGAGGAGTGGGAACATCCAGCAACAACTGTTAGACAAAGAACAACGATGGATTTATCGGTTATCTACCCATCTCAGCGGTCTGAACGACAATATTCCGTGGAATAGTCTCAGTAGATAGATAATATAGAGGGCACTACATGAAGTCAATAGTGCCTTTTGAAATGCTTTAGTCTAACCATTGACGACCTACTATTCCCATCCCCTGAACTTTCAAAATCCTAAGCATATCAGCCCCTTCCCCTAAAAATGTACATAGAAATCCTGAAGTGATTCAAGCACTTTTAAACCGCACGGAGGTGTCATATTGGTAATAATAAAGGTGCTCACTAATTCATTGCACAGCATTTGATAACTGTACCTGTCATAGTGGCACTTTATTGACTCTGCGCTTAATTTTCCATTTCTTATTAAACTCCCACCAGATGTACACCTTTTTGATATGGCCTTAATTTCTTTATTTCTATATTTAAATTTTTGGCTGCATTTATAGGGAGCATATATTTTCATTGCCCTTTTTCGCTCGCTCCGCGATAGTAGTCATCGTTTCCATCTTTACGGAGTGACTCGTGCACATACGCTTTCACGTGGTGTACGTCTTTTGACGCTCCTGCCCGCAACGTGCTATACGCCCACTGTTGGTTAGCGCTATAGTCTATTGCACGCAGGCGTTTCCAATTAGTTACCAGCTCTCCCGCCCTGCCCCGGCTGTTATATCTGCGCCTTCCAGTCCCTCGAGATTATCTCGTTCCAGCGGACGCCGCAGTAGGTTTAGACGCGGGGAGCACCGAGACCAAGTAAGATCTTTCCTTACAGAACCCTAAAGTGGCTACACGAACTAGCCTTTCACTCCTGCTCCAGACATTTAGTTCACCGATTCTTCTTCTTTTTTTAAATCCTTCATTTAGAGCACCAAGTAGGAGCCCCTCCCGCCCTGGATTCGTATGACCATGGAAATATCATGATTCACGTAAATACTATGTTACTATGATTCATGCGTAGTGAGCAGGTCTTTTGCTTAAATATTTAGCATTACGACATTTCTGTTATCATGTTAGTTTAGGAAGAGTTTATAATACGCTACAAAGCCCAGCGCGACGCTCTTTCTGAGCACTCCACCTCAGCATGCCTACTGTTCTTGACCACAAGCATGCTAGGATATTTAGTTAATATACTTCGCTTTTTCACTGCTGCATGTGATATTCGGTGTAGCTTGAACAGTTGACCTGCCGCCCACACCGCAAGCACGGTCACCATTATTGCGAGTATGCACTGTTCTTTAAGATTATCTGAACCATTGTTTGTATGCATGGTTTCCCACGTATGAGTGACACTGAATGTTTATCTCGCCACTTGGGGATGATCAATATGATTGTGACAATAATCAACAAAATCAAACAATTTTTATATGTTATATGTTGTTTTGTCTTGTTGATTTCTTTCCCTGCAGGAATTTTACCACAGATGGAACGTTACTCTTGGTTAGTCCATCTATGCATGATAAACACGCTGTAGCAAGTGTGTAAAAATGCTTAAACAAGTGGTTTAATTTTTACCACTCACTTTTGCACTTTATTCACCACATAATGAGGTCCTGAAGAAAGCTCCATTAATTTTTCTTTGAGAGCTGAAACATGTTGACCTAACGATAATTCAGACACCTACTGGTAGTTCTGATATATTGTCTATTTTACCTTGTTTTTAATATACCCTGGGCCACTGGGAATAAAAGAATGTATAGTGAGCTTCCCAGAGGTACTTTTTAAAGTCACCACATTCACAACGCCATCACACAACAACCAAAAAACCTGCTCCACTGTAATCAGGTGTTGAAGCACAGTTGGGTAGCACTCGGCTACCCGACTGGGAACCCAATGATGAAGCATGACACCAACCAGGTTGGTGTGTGAGGGTTCTTTTAAACTATTCCTGTGGTGTCAGACACCATTCAGGTTATCTAGTCACTCTTTTGTGGCCCGTCTCAGTTGTTTTTTCAAACAAGATACTTAGACAGAACACTCATGAACCAGATTCCACCAGGAAATGGGAAGGCTTTCACAGTGTTAGGTTGCTGTTGGCATCAGATAGAAAGATCAGGGGACCCTATTCAGTGGAGGGTGTCTCTCTGGAACTTTATTTTCCTGTCCAAAGTCTAGCTGAGCTGGTCAAAAAAGTTAGGTCTACTTTTTTAAAGATCAGAATTGAATGCATGTTGCTGGCTCAAAATGTATTGGTATCTCGCAGACAATAATAAAGAAATGGTAAGATGGGAAGATTGTGGGTGCCTTATCAACAAAATGCCTCCATCATTATTTAGGATGTGGTCATATGATATGTTTAAATCATGTCTAAGGGGTTACAAAGTAGGAGAATGCACCAGTATTGCATCAGGTAGGGCGGGCAGTTATCATATGGATTGCTGTGTCATATCTGGTTATATGACAGGATGCTCTCAGATTGCGAATGGATCCACTCAACAGTCACAATCCCAACCTACAATGTTTTCACTTACAGTATTCCCATTTTCATTAACAAGTCTGTAATCATCCAGTTTGGTCAACAATATGTCCTGTAAGATATCATTGCAAAGAAATACGACACAGAAAATAATTAAAGATAAGGATATTTTGAAGAGGAGGGGAACTAGAGAGCCAGTGAAGTGCAGAATCTCTCAACTTTGCTTTCGACAATGAAATATAGCCTCTTCTCAATCAACAATAAAAACGATTTTTTGAGAAACAGGATGGAACTAGACAAACATAATCAGCGCTTCACAACAGCAGAGCAATGAATCTCTGACATCAAAGACAGACAGCAGGAGACTTCAGAGAAAGTATCCACTATGGAGTAAACCTTTGCTGCTGTCAGAGTCAAGAATGAAGATCTGGAGGTGTGGTTGAGGTGCAACAACTTAAGTTTACTGGCCACACCAGATTTCACAAACATAGGCAAGATGGAGGACTGTTTGGAGCCGACTGCTTCTCCTAACTAATGTCATAGGAGCGTGCCCACCAATCCCTTGCACCGTATCCACCATAGGGTGCTCTGGCGTGGATGGTTATAGCATGCCTCCATTTCAGGGAGAAGAATGCCATCCTGAGAATAGCCCGAGATAAACGGGATCTCCAATACAGTGTAATCTCGCCGAAATTGTTCCCGTACTTTACCATTACCATACAGGATGCCCAAAGGAAATTCCTTCTTGTAAAACAGAAATTGCAACAGGCAGGGATTGACTATGCTTTGCTGTACTCAGTCAGACTCAAGATAACATGCACAGGTAAACATGTATATTTCAGACTCCGCAGAGTGTCACAGTTTCTTTGCAACAGGAGGGCATCCCCAAAAAACATGCTGAACCTGGGGTCAATCAGGCAGCCTGTATCCAGTATGGACGGTCTCAGCGATTCAGACTGACACTACCTGGTTATAATGGTGCTCTGTGATGCTGGGATAGGGTGCTTGGCCGTGGTATGTAGCCAACAGGACTACTAATTGATAAACTGCATTGAAATACTGTGCCAGGTTGCCATTTGCTGTGCGTGGATGAAGCATGACTGGCCTTGGTATGGCAGGGAAATTACACTTGGATCTCACTGAACGCTATGTAGAACACTTATTTCGGGTTTAAGTCACAACGCCATAAATGCACATCATTTCCCACCAGCACTGCCTCCTACTGGTGGAGGAACTTTCTTGGCAAGCTTATTTTCCCCATAGGGCACACACATGAGCAGCAGATGAACAGTGCAATATTAAGGTGTAATGAAAATGCTAGTCTACTTTAGTTTTATTATGTTGTGTTTGGAAATTATGGTTTCAATAGCATGTTTGGGGTGCTAAAGTGGATGGGGATAGGTTAGAGCAAGTTGGCAATTCTCTGTGGTAATAGTAACTTTATTTGGTTAAAATGACCATCAAGGTATACACAAAACGAGTAAAAATGAAGCACCAGCAATCAGTATACAAAGAGAATAGTACATAAAACTCATTTTAAAAAAGACCTATGTGCACAAAATACATCGTCATCACAATACCCTTTAAAAATACACTCAAAATATTCATTTAAAACATTTCTTGTGGTTTGATAATATTCCTCCAGGCAAAAAATATAATAAAACTTAAAAGAGAATGTGCAAAATATTGCAAGTACTAAGGTGCAAGCTATTTTAAAATATGTGTTACGTTAAAATATGCAGAAGACGAAAGGCAATATATTTACAGATGTTGTCCTCAAATATGCGTTGGGGGCTGTGGAACAAATACGTAAAGTGACCATATATTGTACAAATAGGCAGATAAGCAGCAATACATCAAAAAAGACATCAATCTAGGGAACACAGAGATCTATAGCATTTAAAACTTTTAGTCTTTTGAACCACACTGCTTGCAGAAATGTACTTACAGCAAATACTATTTTTGGCGACGTGTCACTTTTTAAAATCCTAAATACTTCCTGGTGGCTACGGGTGGCCATGTCGCGGCAGATAGGAACTAGCCATTTGCGACGTGTGGGACGATACTCCCTGCAGAAAAACAATACATGTTTCTCATCTTCGATACCCGAGCTACATGCAGGGCAAGTTCTGAGATCTTGATTAGTACGCCATTGCTAGTAAAGGACCTCAAGGGTAGGATTCCATATCAGAACCGTATATACAAATTCCTGGTTGAGGATGGAAATATTAAATCCAGAAATTCTTCAAACCTGGAGATGTGCTTGTAGGCAAGGAATGTACTAATTTCAGACCCATGTTGATTGTTCATAGCTAGACGGTCATTAATGTAAGCCCAGTATCGTGTTTTTAGCAATTTGTTATCAGATTTTGAAATAGTTTTAGGGTCGTCCCACAGGTTCTGCATTCCAAGTTTAGAAAACCAACTTGATACAGACTTTACCCATGGAATATCCCTGGCACCTTGAGTGTTCAATAGCTCTACCAATGAATCTTTAAAAACTACAAGTTCAGGTGTGGACCAAAGTCTGATCCAGTATAATAATGTTTTTAAAATAGCCAAGTCGGCAACTCTTTTTATCCCAACATCCAAATACATGGGGGTTAGTGGTGAGCTCGATGGTAAACCTAGAAGCCTTCTAATAAAGTTATTCTCGGCTATCGTCATTGACTGCAGGTTCCCGCAGCCCCAGATATCCGCTCCATAAAGGGCAGCTCCCTGTGCAGTTGCTCGGTATGTTTCCACAGCAGGTGAAATTATGCGTGATGTAGTTTGCTTGTAAAAACTTAAAATAGCATTAGATCTATGTTCAATCATTTGCGTTGATTTATCCAGTTGACTCGTCCATCTTAAATTATCCATGAGGCTGACGCCTAAGTAATCAAAGTTATGTACCCTCTCAAGAGCCTCGCCACCTACATGGATACTGCGACTTCCCTTCTTTATATTTCCGAACACCATAAACTTTGTTTTATTTATATTTAATTCTAGACCTCTTGAATTATAAAAATCTAAAAACGTGTCAATTAAAATTTGGAGACCCATTGGTGATTTAGATATAAGAAGTGAGTCATCAGCAAAAAGTAGAATAGGTATCTTATTATTATTCAAAACCGGGGAGTCGTTCCTGCAGTGTTCTAGAACATCCACAACATCATTAATATACAGGGAAAATAAGGTAGGCGCTAAAACACAGCCCTGACGGACTCCTCTCTCTACGGGGATGCGGTCCGTTAGTTCGCCGTTGGGGCCCCAGCGAACTTGTGCGTAGTTATTCACATGCAGTTTATTTATTATATGTACTAGGTTAACCGGGACCCCCATATTTGTCAGGGCTTGCCAGAGAGCAGAACGTGGTATGAGATTAAATACTGCTCTGAGGTCAATAAAAGCCACTTATAATTTTTGTTTCTGAAGTAAAACATATTTCCAATATAAAACCATAAATCTAAAAATCTTATCTGTTGTGCTGATTCTTAATCTAAAACCTGCCTGGAGGGGGGATAAAATGTCATTAGTATTAACCCAGTCAAAAAGTC
Source organism: Calotriton arnoldi (assembly GCA_963921515.1). Classification (NCBI taxonomy): domain Eukaryota; kingdom Metazoa; phylum Chordata; class Amphibia; order Caudata; family Salamandridae; genus Calotriton; species Calotriton arnoldi. The sequence continues at coordinate 252,200 of CAWUFW010016734.1, forward strand.
TCACTAAGCTTTGCTTTGAGAAATGTTTTGGGCATTATCAATGAGGCTGATAGGTCTATAATTTGATGGCTCCCCTGCATCACCTTTTTTGTATATTGCTATAATTTCTGCCCCGAGCCAGGAGTCTGGTACCTTGCCCCCAGCTACTACGGCGTTTGACAACATATTTAGGTATAAGGACCATATCGAGGGTTCGGATTTATATAAATTGCCGGGAATTTTATTTGGGCTGGGGGCCTTTGCAGTTTTCAGCGAATCAATTGCTCTAGCTGTTTCTTCCACACTAAAGACAATGGGAGTGATGGGGTCCAATGCAGATGGTGCATAAAAAGTGCTAGTGCCATTAAAAACATGGGGTTCGCCTGGAGCGTAGAGGGCAGTGAAATGAGTCACCCATTTATCCGGAGGAATATTATAGTGATGTAAATTGGGCTTTACTGACTTAGTTTGGGCAACATGGCGCCAAAATAATCTGGTATCATTATTTTTACTGGCGTCCAGAATATATTGCCATAAGTTATTTTCCCACTCCTTTTTAGCTTTGGTCAAAGTAGATTTATATGTAGTTCTTGCTCCCTTGATATTGGCACGATTCCCCTCTATTATGGCCTTCCTCAAAGCTGTCCTTGCTAGTTTACAAGCCAGATTGAACCAATTCTCCACCTTGAGGGGATTAAAAGCCTTAACAATATGAGTTTGATAAAAGATTTCCTGCAGGGCTTTAAATAGGTCAGTGTGTATATCCAAAATCGGGATTGTATCCTCTCTTGACCCTTCGTATATTTCAAGGTGCTTGACATACATTTTATAGATCTGTGTAAGCAATTGGTGATTAGACATAACATTCGGCCAAGAAACGTAACGGCGATTGTTTGTAACCAAAGGGGCGGGCACAACAGTTGTCTGACGGTTGTTATCTTGATTCAAGGAGTCACCAGCTAGAGTAACTTCAAGAGAATTGTGATCACTATCCATACGCGTCACCACTTTCATGTCATCCAGGAGTGGCCACAATCTTATGTCAACTAAGACATAGTCGATGGTACTAGTGCAGTCACCTCTTTTAAATGTGGCTGCCCTAGTAGGATCAGAGGGAGTACGCCCATTGCATGCTCTAAGACCCCTGTTTAATGTAAATGAAGCTAGTTCTAATGCAACATTTGAAAGCTTTTTCTTAGGGGCACCTGATAGTGGTGGGATACCCCAGGCTTCATCTTCCTCTTTTAGTATCTTGTTTGAGTAAGTCGAGGGTTCAAAGGTGGTATTAAAATCACCTGCCACAACAATTTTTGTGTTTGGTTTCAAGCTATCAATGAGACCTTCGAGGAGTGATAATGTGGGATATTTATCTAGACCCTTTGTGCTCCTCAAATAAACATTAAAAATGGATAAACACAGTCCTGTTGAAAAGGTTACAGTAACCCCCATTAGATCCAAGCTATCAATCGTTATCGACGTAGAGCTGCAAACACAGCAGTTCTTAATTAAAATCATAAGCCCACCTATAGCTCTCCCAAAGTGGGCTGCCGATTTTGCCTCAACACTATAGCAAGTGAACCTATCAATAAATACTTTTCCTATCGCCCACGTTTCCAGGAACAGGCAAATATTTTGTTTAGCTACATATGCCAACCAATCGGAACTGCCGGAAACTGGAGAACAAATGGCACAGCGAGAAGACGCCGGACAGCCGCGCAGCCCACAAAGACGCCATCCGCAACCACCATCACCTCATCAGGTCCGCCAAGAGGACCTCCTTCAAAGACCGCCTCGACAACAACGCACACAACAGCAAGGAGCTCTTCAGCATCGTGAAGGAACTCTCCAACCCCAGCTCCAACGCCAACGAGATCCCGCCGTCGCAAGCCCTGTGTGATTCCCTCGCCACCTTCTTCCACCGCAAGATCGCCGACATCCACGACAGCTTTGACAGCTTCGATTCCCGGACGACCCCAACAGGCCCCGACACATCAGACCCGCCACACCCCATCGACCACGACCCCCTGACAGCCTGGGTCAACGTGAACACCGAGGACACAATCAAGACCATGGGCACAATCCACTCCGGCTCCCTACAGACCCTTTTCCACACCACATCTTCAACAAAGCCGGCAGCTCCATCGCACCCCACCTGCGCAACGTCATCAACCTCTCCTTCGAGACCGCGACCTTCCCAGAGAGCTGGAAACACGCCGAGATCAACGCCCTACTCAAAAACCCAAGGCGGACCCGAGCGACCTAAAGAACTTCCGGCCCATCTCCCTGCTTCCATTCCCAGCTAAGGTCATCGAGAAGATCGTCAACAGACAGCTCACCCGCTACCTCGAAGATAACAGCATCCTGGACCCCTCCCAGTCAGGATTCCGCAGCAACCACAGCACCGAGACCGCCCTCATTGCCGCCACAGACGACATCAGGATCCTGCTGGACAACGGCGAGATGGCGGCCCTCATCCTCCTGGACCTCTCCGCCGCCTTCGACACTGTCTGCCACTGCACACTACGCACACGCCTCCACGACGCAGGGATCCGAGACAAGGCCCTGGATTGGACCACCTCCTTCCTTTCCGGCAGAACCCAGAGCGTCCGCCTCCCCCATTCCGATCCGAAGCCTCCGAGATCATCTGCGGCGTACCCCAGGGATCTTCCCTCAGCCCGACACTGTTCAACATCTACATGGCTTCACTCGCACGCATCGCCCGACAGCACGACCTCAACATAATCTCCTATGCCGACGACACTCAACTGATCCTCTCCCTCACCAAGGACCCCTCACCGCCAAATCCAACCTCCACGAAGGAATGAAAGCCGTCGCCGACTGGAAGAAGTGCAGCCGACTTAAGCTGAACACAGACAAGATGGAGATCCTCATCCTCGGCTCCAACCCATCAGCCTGGGACGACTCCTGGTGGCCCTCGTCACTAGGGGCACCCCCGACACCAACTGACCACGCACGCAACCTGGGAGTCATCCTCGACTCAACGCTCACCATGACCAAGCAAGTCAACGCAGTCTCCTCCTCCTGCTTCAACACCCTCCGCATGCTCCGCAAGATCTACAGGTGGACACGAGAAGAACAGTCACCCAGGCCCTCGTCAGCAGCAGTCTCGACTACGGAAACGCCCTCTACGCAGGAGCCCCGACCAAACACATAAAACGACTGCAAAGAATCCAAAACGCCTCTGCACGCCTGATCCTCGACATTCCACGCCACAGCCACATCACCCCCACCTGAAAAACCTGCACTGGCTCCCCGTCGACAAGAGAATCTCCTTCAAACTCCTGATCCACGCACACAAGGCACTCCACAAAACCGGCCCAGCCTACCTCAACAGTCGACTCTCCTTCTACGTTCCCAACCGTCAGCTCCGCTCCGCCGACCTCTCCCTGGCCACCGTCCCGCGCATCCGGAGAACCACCACCGGAGGCAGATCCTTCTCTCACCGCGCCGCCAAGATCTGGAACACCCTTCCCCTCAACCTACGACAGACCCAAGACCTGCTGACCTTCAGGAGATGACTCAAGACCTGGCTATTCGACCAGAAGCGGCAACACCCCCCCTCCTCTCCCTCAGCGCCTTGAGACCCTCGCGGGTAAGTAGTGCGCTTTACAAATCTTGTGATTGATTGATTGATTGAATCACAATCTACAAATTTTTGCCCCAAGCCAGCTATATTCCAGAATACCTGTTTTAAAAAACTAGTAGGAGGGTTGTTCTGCCCCCTAGTCATGCAATTTATCGCCTCATCCCCCGCACAATAATTAGGAAATTCACCCAGGTCGGCAGGAGGTAGAGCAAAAACATCATCAATGCACCCTGTAACATGAGAGGCTGCATGGTCCTGGCTCCCTGCTGAAATGCATGAATCAACCATCCCGTCAGATTGTTGGCCACGGCCTTTGTCATTTCACCCCCAGCGCAATGGGCATCAAAATTACTTGGATCAGCAGAGGATGGAGCAATAGCATAAGTGCACCCTGTAGTACTAGAAGTTACATATGATCTACAAGTTGTATCAGATTCACTCAACTTCATTTGTAATTTAGAGTCCCTTTTAGGAGACAGCCTTAGTCAGTCAATTTCATCCAAGTTTGTTGTGGTGACAACAGAGTTCCATGGAATTCCAGGGGAAGACGGTGATGCCTTTAACCTTATTCCCAGGGATCGTCTCCCGTGCAAGTTACATGTACATAACTCGAAGTTGACTAAGTTTTCGACCAGATGGGGTGATTTGAAGGCAACTTGTATGTAGTCGTAAGTTGATGAGCTCAATGCGTACCTTTTGGCGAGCACGATGTCGGATCTAATCACAGAGAGACATTTCCTCTCAACTCTCAGCCAATGTATTGCTTTGTTAATCAGAGCATCGGGGTCTTCATAAGAACCAGGTTTCAACTTCGGGACCTCTGTCATAAAAATAGAATTAAGATGATAAGGATGTGAATAGGCTTGTGACTCCGAGCGGCGATCATTGACACAAGGTCTCCTCAATGAGTTGGAAGTTGGTTGCCAGAGATTAGAATTAGGCAGCCTACTTCTGTCACTAGGATACTGATCGCCCAACATCCTCAGCTGAATAATGCAGGACGTGTTATTAGTAACACAGCTCCATGGATTCTGTGATCTTGATGGTCTTGGTGACTCTAAGTTTGAATTGGTCACTACATGCTGGGAGCTATTCAGTATCTTATTTGGGACACCTGCTTTTCCCGGTTGGGATCTATTATGAGTAGTGGGTATCTCTTGTTGGGGTACAGAGCTTAATGACATAGGAGAGGGCATTTTGCTAGTCATAATAGACTGAGCTGTTGGTGAGGGTTCGGAAGCCCCCTTCCAGCAGACTTTAGCATGTTCACACAGACAGGGGCCAGATGATAGCTTGTTAACTTGGTCCGACAATAATAGAATTACATTTTTAAGGTGGTCCAGTTTACTATCCAGCCTTCCAAGATGACTGTTCAAATACTGAGAGGTGACACATGCAATCTTGGTAGATATAACTTGGTTTCTATCTCTGGGCTCAGCTTGAGGCCCCCTGATTTCATCAGTAGGCTCTAACCCTGTGGCCTCATCAGCCAACTGCAGCAGTTCAAATCGATTGTGACCGGGAACATTAGCAACTATATCAATTTTGGGGTACAAGGGGCATTCAGAGCTCACAATCGCCCCTAATCCACTCGAGTTGATCCTATCAGGGGTTGTTTCCTTTGGGGTTCCTACAAGCTCGGGTGAGTCACAAACACCACTGGTGATTGAATCTGGTTGTTCACAGACACAGAAGTTGGCAATTGTTTTACTGGCACATATCATTGCTGTAACATAGTACAAGTGAACATAGACATGACAAACATGAAACAGTGGAAGGAAATATGCATGCAGATACTCTAAGGAGTAGGGGCTGTGGCACTGTTCATGGCTTCCTGGAACGTGAGAGGCTTAAATGACCCTTAGAAGACCTGTATCATACTTACATATCCATCACATAGATATAGCTTATCTTCAGGAAACACATCTGAGTGGTGTCTAGGATGGAAGTGTCACCAGAAAATGGGTTCCTTAGAAATAATCTTCATCATACTCCACATATTCAAAACATGGCATGATCCTTTTTAAGAAAGGAGTACAATTTCAACACCTCTGCACATGTAAAGACAAAAATGGCAGATATATAATAGTACACTAATCACACTGGTCAATGATTATGGTCCTAATGCAGATGACCGGCACTTCTACTAAGAGGTTCTGGTCACACTTTCTACTCAAGCTATCCTGTAGGCCAGGGATCTCAACACCAACTTTAGACAAATCTACACAGGTGTGGGCACTGCAAGATGGCAGCAAAAGCTATACTGGGGGCACTGAGTGATCTTGATTGCAACTTTCTATGGATATTGAGACATCCCCTTGGACAGGAAGGTACCTTTATATCCAAGGTGCATGGCTCCGGGTCACGGTTAGACTATTTGCTGGCTATTAATGCCTGGGTAAAACACATATTGCATCTACCGCACATACTGTCTGACCATGCACCTGTGTTATTAGATATTAACGCTGCAACTACCATCTGGCTCTCATCCCCAATTACCCTGGAGGCTTCCCCTTGAGGCACTCTCTGATATGGTATTCCAAGCTGAACTAAAAGACACTATCACTCAATACTTCTAACACTATATTGGATCGGTGAACATCGTGTGTTTGGGAGGCTTCTAAGGTGATGGTTAGGGGAACAAATAAAGCCAAACAAAGTGGTAGTTTGAAAACCCTCCCCATGCAATTAGGAACACTCGAAAGTGGATTACAAGGTCTGGAATGGGGCTACGAGGCACCAACCAAATCCACGGGCATTGTCGTGCATGTGAGGAAAAGTGTCTGACTATAATGAAGAAGAAGAGAGGGAAATTAAATATATCACCCACCAACAGGCCATTGCAAGAGCACATGGTGATGGTGACAGATTAGGCAGGGACATGGCAATTATACTCAGGGCACCATGAACCCACAGCTATATCACGAATATTAAGACAACCATCAGACAGAACACTTTAACACAGCCTGTATAATATCCACATTTGTAGACTTCTACTCAGACTTATATGGTACCAGAGCTACCATGATGGGGAGGCGACAGCAAAGGACCTCAGTGATACAGCTTAGTGTGGCTGAGCGTAGGGTAATTGGAGTTTTTGTCCAGCCTTTTACAACAGATAAGATTAGGGACATTACACACAAACTGCCTAAAACTAAAGCAACCAGTCCCAAAGTTTTGGTAAAAGAGTTCTACAAGGAATACACTCCCATTCTTGGCCCATACTTAATGGCGATGTTTGATTGAGGAGACGAGAATGACTCGCCCACTGCCCCCGTCCACACGGGAGGCACTCAGAGTCACAATATTAAAACCTGACAAACAGGCAGATAGATGTAGTTCCAACCATCTGCTTTCAATGATAAATACTGATACTGAGATACTTGCACAAATACTGGAAAATAGATTGTTGCCTCTACTGCCAGATATGATTTTACTGAACCAATCAGGCATTCTACCAGGCTGTTCTACAGTACATAATTTACGCACATTATTTGCGCTGTTTTACCAGCTCAAACCTTAATTCACAGCAGAGGCGGTATTGCTTGAAGCGGCCAAAACCTTTGACTTACTAGAACGGCCTTTTGTGCTGAGAGTTTTGGAAGAATGGGTCTACCCCACTCTTTCTTAGACTGAGGGAGCCTATTGCATACTAGTCCCATGGTGAAAATTCAGATAAATGGTTTCATTTCAGAACTCATTCACATTAAAAGAGGGGGCAGGCAAGGGTGGCCACTATAGCTCATCCTGTGTGCCCTTTTGGTAGAAGCGTTTTCATGTAAATTGAGACAGTTTTTCTGGAGCTCTGTTCTCAGTTAAAATTTCTGATCTCTATTTTAACAGATAATATGGTGCTCTATGTTAGAGATCCAGGGAATAACCTACCCCCACTCATTAGAGAACCCGTCAAATTTGGGGGATACTTGAGGCTATCCATAAACTAGTCCAAGTCCCTCATTCTGACCCTCACACCAGCGACTCACCGGGTGCAACTTGATTACCGCCTTGAGTGTGTGACAAATCAGTGAAGTATTTGGGATTATGGCTGAATAAAGACCCAGAAGTTATTGTAAAGGAGAATTTCAGGAGGGCAAGCAAGAAGCTTTGCATTACCAATTGTATTTAAATTAATTACTTCTTTCATTGGCTCACAGATAGCTATAAATACATTGATTGCCTTGCCGAAGTTTCTATACTTGTTTGTGAACATTCCGATAAAATTGAATTGCTCCTTGAAACAGCCCTGATACTGCCCCTCACACCATTGACTCACTGGGTGTAACTTGAGTCCCCCATTGAGTGATTTGATGAATCGTTGAAGTACTTGAAAATATGGCTGACTAAAGACCCAGAAGTCATTGTGAGGGAAAATTACAGGAGGACAATCAATAAGCTTTGTGTTACTAATTGTATTGAATGACTTCTTTCATTGGCTTACTGATGATTATAATTAAAATGATTACCTTGCCTAAGTTTCTATACTTGATTGTGAGCATTCCAATAATCGAGTATTGCTCCTTCTTTAGGCCCTTTGATCATTACTGGTACGATTGATGTGGGCTGGGAAACAGCCCAGACTGAACTTGGAAATATGAGCTGAGGGAGTTCGCCTTGCCAGATTTTGAATTATACTATCTATGCGCGCAGGCGCAGTGCTGGTTTTTCCCGCTGTATACCCCATGTTCTGATTGAACACGATAATGCCCGGTTACTTACTGGCAATTTTCATTACTCCGATTCCAGGTCTTCCTGTCACAGTCCTTACACAGGGAGCAGTTCTCCTGCTCCACAGAAACTAATCACCCAGCTAAGTCTAAAATGTTACCCCAAGATGGTATCCATTACCCATGATGCATAAAGGGAGGAACTTATAATGACCAAATCCTGTAAATACCAAGATCAAAAAAGAATAAAACAATCACCATTTCAACCAACATGATTGGGAGGGTGGTGCTCAGGACTGTGACAGGAAGACCTGGACTTGGATTAATGAAAATTACCGGTAAGTAACCGAGCATTACCTCCTCGTCCGTCTTCCTGTCTCAGTCCTTACACAATGAGCCAAAACCCAAGCACATGGTGATTGGTTATTAAAAAGAAAAGGCAAACACAGTTCTATGATGCAACACCAGTGAACATATTTAATTGTAGTTATACACATTATACAGAATGTACAGCTTAGTGGACATGTGAACCAAAGTCTGAAGAAGCTGCCATTCCCAGTTGAAGACAGTAATGAGAAATTAAATTATTAGGCTAAGCCCAAGTTGCAGCATTACAAATGTCTTTTATAGATGTCCCTTTAAACATTGCCCAGGAGATGAAAGGCGCCTAATAGAGTGACCCTGGACTGACGAGGGAAGGGACACTTTAGCAGCATAATAAGCAAAGAGAGTTCACTTTCCGAAATAAACTTGTTCTTTTTGTGTAAAGAGCTCTGAGAAGACCCATGAAATGGACCCTCTCATCCCCTGGATACAAGAGATCAGAACAAAAAGCAAGGACAATATCCTCTTGACAGTGAAAATCAGAAACTTCCTTTGGGCAAGAAAAATGGGCTTGGTTGAAGAATCACCTTATCATCACAAATTTTCAAAAACGGGGATGATGAAAGAAGAGCCCCAATCCCACTGACCCTTCTACCAGAACAAATGGCAACCAAAAATGAAACTTTTGCAGAACGAAATATAAGATCTGCCAACTCCAAATGCTCAAAAAGAGGACTTGTCAGGACATGGAGAACTAAAGGCAGATCCCAAGAAGAGACAGGTGAGTGCGAAACTGGCCTCTGAAGAAAAAAGTTCCTTAAGAATCGTGAGACAAGAGGTGTGACTGACTCAACTGCAGAACCTCGAAAAGCCAGAATTTATGCCCACTGAGCTCGAAGAGTAGAGACAGCCAGACCCAGGAGATAACCATCCCGGAGAAAATCCAGACATTTAACAGGGTCACAAGTACCAGGGGATACCCTTTTTCTCCCTGCACTACAATCCAAAATTCCATCAATGGCAACTATAAGATCTCGGTGTGGATTTCTTCCTAGACAACTGAATACATTCGGCTACCTTTGTGAAATAACCTTGGGCCCACAAATTCAGCCTCTCCAGTGCAATACCCCTAGCTTCAGGCGCATGAGGGAAGCAGGACTGAGGCATGTGGACCTCAAAGGGGATGGGGAAATTGGAAACTGCTAATGAGGAGAGAGTTCTGGCTGTAGAAGAAGAGGAAACCATGGTCACTCTGCACCCCCAGAAGAACCTGTGCATGATCCTCCTGAGCTTTCCTGAGGACCCTGGGAATCAACAGAAATGGAGGAACCCCAGAAAGAAGATCCCTGGGCCAAGGAACAGTGAGAGCGTTGATCACCCAAGCATGACTGGAGGAAACTAGGCTGCAAAAATGAGGAAGAAGTGTATTCTCCTCTGAGGCAAAGAGGGCAACCAAACCTGGAGAGTAGCTGGTGGAACACAGGAAGAGAAAGGCAAAGAGACACTGAGGAGGGGAACGTTCTGCTCAGTGAGTCTGCAGGCCCATTCTCCTTCCCCAGACAATAGACTGCCACTAGAGAGAGGAGATTCCTCTCCACCCAAAGGCCTATCCTCCGGGAGAGCTAAAACAGCTGAGCCTGCAAGCCCCCTTCTCGGTTGATATAAGCCCTTACAGCCTGATTGTCAGTCTGTAGACACACTGCATTAGGAGCAGAGCAAACCATCGAAAGGGTCCTCCATATTGCCGTCAGTTCCCTTCAATTTGAAAAATGAAGGTTCTTTGACAAACTCCATTTGCCCTGTGCCTTCCCCTAGTACTGCACCCCAACCCAGGGCACTGGCATCTGGTGTTTATACAGGCACTGGAAGAGGAACAAGACTGTGACCCTGGAACAGGTTCAATAGGGAGAGCCAACACTGGCGTGCCTAGGTTGTCTCTGATGTAATTGGAACTGGGGCCTCATAGTCCTAGGACGCAGGATTCCAGTAACAAAGAAGATGAGAGCATAAATGGAGGCATGCCCAAGGGAGAAGCTGTAGAGTAGATGCTATTTCCCCCTGGCTCCTTAACCACAGACAGGCTGATGCATGGGGTTCAGTCAGAAGATAATGTAGATGTTGGATGATAAAGGATTGCCTCTACTGTGAAAGGAAAACTTCCCCAAGTTTATTCTCAACTGGGCTCCGATGAATGTTAGCATTTGAGTAGGGTGGAGAGTGGACTTCTTGACAAACCTGAATACCTTTAGAATGAGAAATACCTACCAATGGGGCCAAGAGTTTTATAAAAACTCTTAGCACCTATGAAAGGTCAAAAGGTAGAACCTGGAACTGGTACTGGTTGCTCTCCACAGCAAAATGCAGATACTTCTGATGGGACTTGTGGATGGGTACCTGAAGATACACGTCCATTGTGTCCAAACATGGTAAATCCCCCCCCCCGATGGAGCAACTGCAGAATGGACTGAATTGTCACCATTTTGAATGGTTTATTGGCAACATGGAGATTGACCCCTTTGAGATCCAGGACCAGATGAAAGTCTCCTGTCGCCTTCTGAACCAAGAATAGGACAGAGTAATAACCTTGACCCCTTTCTGCAGGATGTACTGGGGTTATGGCTGACTTCTCTAGAAGTAACTGAACTGTTGATAACAAAGTTGCCTGTTTGGCAGGAGATTTTGGCAAAGGGATGGGTCTGAAACTCTAAGGTGGAATGGAGGAGAACTCTAACCGATAACCTGAAAATACAGTCTGAACCACACAAGCATCTGGAATGGAAAGCCAGTAGTGACTGAAAAACTGGAGACAACCCCCCACCGGAAGGGAATGATAGTCATTGCTTGGAAGGAGCAGAAGTGGAGATAGCTGCAGGCTAAAACATGGATCTGTCTCCTCCAGGGGTGCCCCAGCCAAGACCCCTGCCTCGAAAGGGCTGGTTATTCACCTTGGCCTAAGGAGATGGAAACCCTCTCCTTTAACCAAACCCCCTGCCCTTATTAGAGGGGTGTACCAGAGTGATCAATTTCCTGTTTCCACAGCCTTCTTAACCATGTCCTCAGGGTGGTGCCCAAAGATCTTGGAGCCCTCGAAGGGTAACTTCATCAATATCGACTTCTGTGAGGTGTCTGTTTTGCATGGCCGCATCCAAATATGTTGTCTAGCCTTAATAGAAGCCTCTGACGCCGCTGCAGAAGCACATAGATTGTCAAAAGAGCGGTCCGAAAGGCACCTGACCTGAAGCTCCATCAGTGATAAAAGTAATGATGCATCTGCTCCCTCATACAAAATCTGAGCCAGGGATTGAAAGTCCTTCAGGAGGGACTGCAAGATACAGGTGGTGTATGCCATAGCTCTGACAGAAAAGGTGGATGCCGAGTAAGCACATTTAACAGTGCCCTCCACCTTTTTATCCACTTGGTCAGGTGGAAGAGCATCCACGGAGACCACCATGCATTGTGAAGAAAGCCCAGCTGTCAGGTTGTCCACCTTTACTAAAGGTGGAAATTCCTCAGCGAAACCCTCCCAAGGTAACGTTTTGAAAGAAATCAAGGGAAAACTGTTTTATCAATATACTTCCAGTCATGTAAAAGGGCTTTACGGACCACAACATACAGGGGCAAAGTTTCAGGATCAGTGGGCTGATATTTAGTAAAATAACTCCTCCTGTATTTTCTCACCAACAGAAACTGAGATCCCTAGATTCTCTCTGATATGCTTGAATAATTCAGAGAGCTGAGCTCCCTGTACAAAATGGCCCTATCTATCTTCCTCCTCATGATCCTCCAACTGAGAATAATCTACGTGCAGCCTCGGAATTTTAGCAGGATGGCCAACCGTTTCTCTTGCTCTAAAGGCAGTGTGGACTGCCTCTTTAATCATCAGAAATAAAGGAACAGGATGTGGTCATGATTAGTTCCTCCCTTAATGCATCATGCATAATGGACTCTGTAAGAGTCTGGCTTAGTATATGGTGCACACTTATTTAAGTGAAGCACCCTGCACTAAGCCAGACAACCCTTGTGGTGATTTTAGTGGTCTTAGACAACCATAGAAACTCTCTAAGTTGTAGCTGTGGAGAGCAGCTTTCATGCTTAGTCCAGAAGGAGTGTTAAGCAGCTTGTTTTACCAGAACTAATCATATAGTGTAGGTTAAACAAAAAGAACCACACAGTGTAGTTATAAAAATAGTTATATTTATTATACACACTCACTAACACATTGGTATATCTCTTATCAAGAGATACGAACAGAATACACACAGTATTTCAAAAGGAAACAGATAAGTAAGCACAAATACACAGTGTTGTCCAAGGGAAGAAAAAACCGTATACTAATGAAGTGGAATGCGAACTGCGACCAAAATCGAGACCTGACCCAGAAGACTCAGCAGAGCTGGAGACCCAAGGAACTACCCAAGGTAAGTACCCAGGAACACCACGGAGGCTGTGTGCAGAGTGGAAACACAGCCGCGTACTCACTGCCAGTAAATGGGGATGTCGCGGTTGCAGTTTTGAAGAAGAAGGACCATTCCCAGTGGACCCTGAAGAAACCTCATGGAAGATGAAAGGTTGGAGAGTCACCCCACCTGTGAATACCCCAGGAACCAGGATACCTACAACAGGGAAGCCGGGTGCATAGGTGCGAAGTGACGTCAGAATCCGTCATGTACCACAATGGAGGACTTCAGTGTAGATGCCACTGGCGATGAAAGTTAAAGAGTTCAATGGAATCCAAGGATGGATTCTTGAAGAGAAGTACCTGAAAGCAGAGGGCGACAGCGTCTATTCTGCTCAGGAGTGACCAGGAGGCACAGAAGACCAATGACCACCGATGACGGAAGATGCAGCAGAGTTGACGGTAAACTTGTCGCTGCAGCTGTGAGAACTCGGCGACGCTGTGGAAGACCAGGAGCAGTTCACGAGCTGTGCCACGTCGGAAGTTGAGAGTCGAGAACCAGGGAGTCAGTGCCTGGTGGGAGCACCAACAAGCCTTGGCAGCAGCAACAGATGTGGAAAACGAAGAAGGTGGAGTGTCGGGACCAGCAAGGTCCAAGGCACTCACCAAATGCAGGAGAGTGAGAGCAGGCCCCGAGCAAGCAGGGGAGCCCACTGAATCCAAAGAAGATCCTCAAGAGGACCTCGAGCAGCTCACCAAGGATGCAGGTACACGGTACGGAGGATGCAGTGAGGATGAAGATCTTGGTAGCAACAGATGCTGGAGGCTGGAGCTTCTTGTAGCCCGAAGATCTCTGGAGGACATAGTCAACAAGCCATGGCAACGGCATGTCGACGCTATGCACAGTGGTGCTGTTCCAGCAGTTCTAACCAGGGATACCGGCCTCAAGCTCAGTGAGAAGACAGTGCAGGCCTCAAGGGATTTGTAGAACCACCACCTGTGTTGCTGAGCCTTTCGGAGTCCGTGGGACCTCAGCTGCAGCAGACCGGTCAGCTTCGTTGCGGTCCCTGCAGATGCAGGGGAGTGACTTCTTTACTCCAAGGGAGATTACTTTGGGTGTCTCTGATGCCCACAGGCCTGAAGAAGAATCTGGATGAAGCACAGGCACAGACAATGCAGAAGACTGGCTGGACAACGAGACCAGGAGTCTTCCTTGATGCAGTCTCGGTTCCAGGCGAAGTCCAACAAAGTCCAAGGTGCCCAGACGGTTGAGGTAGAAGTGGTTTTGGATCTGAATCTTATCCCACAATGAATCTGAAGAGCCACTCACAGGTAAGCCATTAAGTACCCAAAGGAAGGGGTTGGGACAATTCAGGTGTCCCTCCCAGAGGAGGGGCTGGACCGGGGGGAGGATATTCCCATGTCCTTTGTCCAGTTTCACACCAGAGTGGGAGCCAATGGCTCCCTGAACTGGTTTCAACTGAAGTATGCAAGCAGGGCACCATATTTGCCCTTCAAAGCAGTCTGGTGGCACTGGCAAGCCCCCACCCCCGCCCAAGACACTAAGTCCTGTCTGGGAGGTGGTCACACCTCCCTGCTACAGGAAACCTATTATTCTACCTTCCCCTGCTCGAGCTCAGCTCATAAGCAGGAGGGCAGTGTTGTGTCTGTGGTCGGCAGCAGCACTAGCTTGCTGTTAGACCCTTAAAGGCTGGTAATAGGAATACAGGGGGGCTCCATAGCGGAGCCCCCCAGTACATGGGATCCTACATCCAACACTGAAATCGGTGGTGAGGTAGGATTCCAACATGTTTGAAACCAAACATGATCGATTTTGGTGCAGCCAATATATAGTTAGACATCTCGTAATTGACTTAATGTCCACAATATGTATAAAATGGGTGACCGCACTGACAAAGACTGGAGAATCGACTCCTGGGTTTGTAGGGGGTATTTCATGCAGGGCAACCTCACACTTATAACCTTGCACCCTGCCTTCAGTATTGAAAGGCCTACCTTAGGGGTGACTTATAGGATTTAAGTGCAGTGACCTCAGATATAAGGACACTTATATCTGTGGTGAGTGGTGCTAACACCAGCTCACACAGGCTGCAGTGGCAGGCCTGCAGTCACAGTTTGAGTGGTCTCTCATGGGTGGCAAAATACATGCTGCAGCCCATGGGAGACCCTGGTGTACCTATGCCCTGGGTACCTAGGGCCTTAGAAGGGTACACCAGTAGACTATTGGGAAGGTACCAAAGTACTTGCCATGTCCAATTTAGGGAGAGAGCACAGTGACTGGGGTCCTAATTAGCAGGATCCCAGTCAGACTATTCAGTAAACAGAATGACACCAGCAAAAAGTGGGGGAAATGGGTGGGCAACTCACTTAATTGGTTGTGACCTTGTGCTGGTGAGTTTTATGGACATGTTTTATCTTACTAATGCTGGATGTCTTGCCTTGTACGGACTGTTTACCACTTGCAATGATGTACCATGTGTGCCATGTTCTATTGTTTCACCAGTGCTGCTGGTCTAAAACTCAATAAAAATTGACTAGTTTTCTAAATTGCTTTAGGATTTGTATTTTGTTGTGTTTTTACTTTATTACTGTTTGGTGCTCCATATAAATTTAACACAGTGCCTATAAGTTAAGCTTGACTGCTTTTGTGACAAGCTACCAAAGGGTTAAGCACAGGTTAATTTAGTGAATTTTGTGGTTCACCCTGAGAAGGATTGTGGTTGTTACTTGAGTAGGGTTTTCACCTTTCTCAATTAAAAGAACTATTTCCTACAATCAGTATCAAAGACCTCTGCTCAATGCACATCTCACTCTTTAACAAACAATTCTGGACAGCAAAGTTCATGTCTGCATTTGACGGCATAACTCCCTGCCTGTGTACAATGAAGGTCAGCCACAACAGGAGAATGTGTGCATTTCAGAAGGAGACCAGGTTCAAAGTCAGAGAGGTTGTAAGGTTGTTTACAATTTTGCTTTGAAGAGTCTTAAGCAGATTTTACTGCATAAAAGGCATCTGGATATTTTGTTTTGAATTCAAGAGAATCTGTTTTTCTATAAAAGAAGAATAAGAAAGGTTAGGAATCTTTAGGCCAGTTCTTAAGTTAGTGGCAAATCAGCCAGGGTGTGATGATAAAACATCTCCAGAATAGGATGTTAAGAGAGAATCTCTAATAGCGGTGAGTTTGTAAAAGAGCAACACACATTTTTTTAAAACACTTTTATTGGGTTTTCTAGTTTACATATCAATACCACACCATGTTTTACCACAACACCTGCAGAGTCAAGACAGGATGTCCCCTTAGCCTCTGTCTTGCTTACAAATGTATGATAGGTATGTGTGATGTGTGATGTGAGTATAAGTGAGTGCAAGATGGGGGGGTTCTAATAAATCTCATTTAAAAATTGTTCATTAAACGTGTTATAAGCAAATTGTGCATGAAAAGACTTGGTAAATATTGTAAAACTGTTATGTATATGAGATTAAAATACTTATTGGTGGAATCAAGCTAGTTAAAAAATAATAAATAAAGATTATTTTTTTAGACAAGATGGTCATAGTGTAGTTTTTCATGGGTCAGAACACATAGCACTATGCAGGCACATAAGAAACATACATGTCAAGTGGGATATTTTCCTTTGTTTAATTGTTTTTCCTCCTTGTCCCAGACTTTTAACCGCAGGTATTTGTAATTGTTGGTAGTTTTCCATGTGGCGATCCATTTATTGAACCAGTGTGTTCCACGGTTTAATTTGCACGTTGTGGTCGTTTTTTTATTGAGGTCTTGGTGTGTTTTGGACACATTCCACATTGGGCTGTACCCTCACTACAAATGGAAGCATTAAATACATTTGGCTTCTTGTACGTGGAGTTCAATACACTGATAGGTCAAACCTCCAGTAAAGAGAAGAGAGTGGTAGTATCCAATGTAGAAAATAGCAAATGGCTGAAATTATGAAACCTTAAGAAAAAGGCAAAAAGAACAGAATTACATGCTCAATTGTTGTTGGAGCACCTCCGAGCAGGGGTGATTTCATCAGAGGAGATAAATGGGGAACTCCATGACTTGGAGGAATACTTGATAAAGAAAAAAACAGACAAGTTGAAAAAAGATCTCAGGTGATATACCCAAGAGAAAGCATATCCATATCTGACACACAAGTATTACCAAGAGTGGAGGCAGGAGACAGGATATGGAGATCCATCTATGAGGAACAAAGGACTATAATCACATTTTCAGGCACATACTCCACTGACTCAGAAGGAGACAGCTCAGGGACATCAGAAGGAGCCAGTCCCTATGCAAAACTAGAGCTTTGCAAGGAGAGAACTATCAATATCACTCTTCATCTCATTTTTTAGCCAGGGGCAGGGGCAGAGGACGAAATCACTGCCATTATCTGAAAATTCAGAACCATCAATACTGAAGACCTCAACAAAATTGAAAGAGATGACAGATGAGACTATCCCGATCTTTAATCTAACTACTGAAGAGACCGGGCAAGAAGATTGTACACTACTCACCAGAGGACTGTCTTTTGTTCCAGCTACAAAATTTGTTGTCTTTAAACTCAACCAGGATGTATTTTCATGCTTTAGAAAGATCAGGCTGTAGAAATTTTTCATACATAATACTTTGGAACCTGCTGAGACCAATTGTTCAGGATGTAAACCTAAATCTAGCTTTACTCCAACTCCTCATATGGTATGGCCAGAAGTAATGGTACTCGAGAAGGCAGTACTTAGAGTCCTTAAGAACATCACAAAGTACATTCCACCGGTATCCTACAACCTGACAAAAAGCAAGACTGCTAAGTTGAAAAAACTGCAAAACAATAAAAACATCATCCTGAAACCATGTGATAAAGGTGGCGGCATTGTAGTCATGGATACTCATAAATACATTGCTAAAAAGCAGAGTATGCTACAAGTCCCTGAGCATTATAAATGGACTACCCGTGGAGCACTCAATGCTTTGAAAAGTAAAATTGATCAAATTACCTCTAGGGCCCTCCTCAATGGAGACACATGCAAAATGGAATATGAAATCCTTAATAAGAACAAACTGGTTACTCCAGTCCTGTACGAAGTCCCCAAGACCCATACAAATGTAGTCGACCCACCTCTTCGCCCCATCATTTCTTACACCAACTGCATCACTGAACCATTGTCAAAATATGTGGACACTTTTATTTGTCCCATGACAAAAAGTTATGTTTCATACATCAGAGATACAGGAGATCTGGTCTCCAATAGTGAAAATGAGTTATTTAACCCCCTACAAGAGCTCCTGGTCACTCTTAATATTGAAGTGCTATATACAAACATTCCTCAACAAGAGGCGTTTGAAGCAGTCGAAAGCCTCATGGAAAGAACACCAGGAGATAGGCCTAATTCATTCATTTTGGAGTGTTTGGAAATAGTGCTCTCTAACAATTTCTTTGAATTTGATGGCAACATCGATTAGCAAATAAAGGGGACCAGTATGGGAGCGTCTTGTGTCCCCAGCATAGTGAATACCTGAATTGGTGAATATGAAAGAAAGCACATCTTCAATGAAGTAGCACCCTTCTTTGAGAATGTGAAAAAATGTCTCATTTCATAGACAACATATTTTTCATCCGGACTGGAGAAGAAGAAGATCTGTACGAATGTACCCTATGGCTAAATTCTAGCAATAGGAATCTGAATTTTACGGCTAAGCACAGCAGAGATAAAGTAGAGTTCCTACACATATGGATATCAGGAGAGTTAGGACACCTACCAGTAAGCTTCAATAGGAAACCTACAGTCCGCAACACTGTGTTACAACATGCCAGTTTCCACCCGAATTGTCAAAAAGATTGTGTCCCTTTCAGAGAATTCCTTAGGTTTAGATGCAATTGTTCCCCCACAGAAGCATTTTTACAACATGGGGAGGAACTTAAGAATAGGTTGCTACATAGAGGCTACCGTAGATGTCTGGTCAAACAAGCATTCAAAAGTGCTAGATATTACAACCGGGATGCACTTTTGCAAGAGAAAACTGCATGCAAAGATGACAAACTAGTGTGTGTAACAAACCACTACAACATGGATTATAAAGTGAAGAGGATCTTCAAATGTAACTTGAACATCCTCAATACCAATGAAGAAGATACACATCTAGAGAAACCTATATTTGCATACGGACGTAATGCAAACCTCAGGAACAAACTGGTCCATGCCAGATTGCGCCAAACCACAGAAGCCAAGCAAAGGGGCGATCAGGGGCAATACCCCAGTCAAAGGAAACTACTGTTGCGGATCATGCCATGCTTGCGATACAGCCCTAGATACTGAAAGATGGGAATACAAAGTACATACAGGATATCTGAAAGACATGATGAATTGCAGAAGCCAAAATGTTGTTCATCTCATCACATGCCCATGTGGTTTGGGCAACATTGGGGAAACAGGCAGGTAATTTAGAGTTAGATATGGGGAACATAAGTCCGCAATCCGTAAGGCACCTATTGTTCAGCATTGTGTGGAAGTTCAACATATAGAAAACGACCTCAAGTGGCTCAATACTGGGAAAGGTCAAACAACAGCAGGGACGTACTATGATCGAGGTACGTATTGGAAACCTATTGGATTTTTTCTTTAAACACAATCAAAGAGGGACTTAATGAGGAAATAATATGGAAAGTCACTTAGACATCGGAGACTTCAGTTGAGCATAGGGGGATTCTCTAACTTCCTTACCGTATATAGTTTTATTCCCATACGAGGATATATTGAGCCACGTCCCGGCCCTCCCGGGAACCATGTAGTCAGCGCGGTCTGGTTTTTCTCATGGCAATGGGTTCTTCTTCTAATAGGACACATAATCGGAGTGATGTAGACACACCATTTACATAGGCTATCTGACAGGTGACACAGCAGGTACATCGGCTCTCTGACTATGTATTATATAGGATATATATTGGCCATCTGACTTCGCATTATGAACCACCCTTTGGAATTTTCCAATCTTGTCAAGCTTTGTGCTTGGTAGGGAGTCTCTTATATCCTTTCCTTCACATTTTTTCTTTGGGATGCTCTCTATACCTTGAGGGCTACCAGCTATTACTCAATAAAGGAAATTTTACTTTGGGGCGCTCAAGATTGTAGCTACACTTTGCCATTTATCTTCGAATAGACAGCTAGCCTTTGTGTGGACAATCGACGCTGACGCCTGGGCCGCAACGAGGAGGAGGAGGAGCCGCAGCCGCCGAAAATCCGTCCGAAACTCGGCAGAAACGGCCCGATATTTGCACGAAAGCGGCCCGTTATTTGCCCGAAAACAGCCCTCGGAGACTCGATCGTTGTCCCGTTGAGGACTGAGGGCCACCACCGCTGCCACTGTTGTTGTTCCCGGTGGAGGCAGTTCGATCCCTGAGGGTGCCGTCAGCCGGAGTTCGGACTGTGAAGTGCGGTAGGTGCGAGAGGCGGCGCGGCGAGGAAAACACTCAAGTCTCCCAAAAGTGAAGTAACGAGGAGTGCAGTCTGACGGCGGAGCCGCGTAGATCTGCAGAGGAACGGCGAAGGTGGACTGCAGGTTGGCCTGAAGCAGAGCGGTTAGGTGGAGTGGTAGAGGGGGGTTGAGGGGTTCGGGCATAGGAGATATCGTAAAGCCTCCTGCCCCACCCCCCTCCCTTGTGGTTTAGCCTTGGTTTTTGCCCTGTTTTTGCCTTATTGTTTTTTCGTTTTTCATTAAACATTCTAAGCATTGTAAGCATTTCAAGGCCACTAAGAACCCAAATACCCTGGCCATCAAGCTGCTAAGATGCCAAGCACCAAGTGCCAAGTACTTAAGCAATTAAGCAATTAAGGATTTAGGATCGTGTCTATTTCCATTACAATTCTGCCACAACCTCGCTAAGATTTCATCAGACTTTGGTATTTCCAAAACTACAAATTGCAATCTGTCCTTGGTGAAAAGATCTACTGGAGATACGCAGGAGTTAGAGGGTGCTTGTAGTGTATAACGGTTGTGACTTCTGACCATTGAAGACCCTTGAAGACGAGCGCGCTGACTACTGGAGATAAGCACGGTTCCCCTTCCTGCGCCTTCCTGCGCCTCTCTGAGCCCCAGAGCCCTGTATTGGCAGCCAGTAATTCAATCTTCCGCCCGAGCTCGTGAGTTTGTGAGACTGCGTGCTGTGCGTTGGAGAGCGGAAACTCGACGCTCGGTGTAGCATAAGCGGTGCATCGGCGCACTAGCGTATTGGAGCTATACCTCTCTGGCTGTGCTGGCCGGCCTGGCAAAGGGACTTGTAATATAAGAACTAAGATATGACCGCAAAAAAATTACGCTCTGGCAGATTGGTGTACACAAGAGCTTGCAAAAAAACTAGAGCTAATCCTCTAAGGAACAACTCACTGCAAATAAACTTCTTGAAGAGCTTCAATACCATCCCTTCCTTCTTCCCTAAAAAAGGAAACAAGTTTCAAATCAGTAGGGATGCCGGAGTCTTCCCAGAAAGAACATGAAGATCATGTAGAGGCTAAAGTAATTCCCGGAAATCCATTGCCAGTAGTACCCTCCATACTACCGTCTAAAATTGGGGCATCATGGCCTACAGATCGTCAATACTCTGAAGCTAAGGTGGCTAAGTCTTTGCTGGCAAACTTAACCATTCACTGCCTTGTAAATGGAGTCTTTGATCCCAAAGGAGTTTCTCAACTAGTCCCAAAAGCGGGAGAACATTTAATGAAAGATTTCACGCTACCTGACATTAATTTAGATCAGTCTCAAGATGTCTCACATTCATAATCTAGAATCGTCCAGGATTCTTATTCCTGCCACTTCCTTTTCCTCCAAGGATCATCTTGTTAAACTGCACCTGTTTAGTAGTACACCCAGCGGAACAAGCTTATCGGATTCACGGGGTTCAATAACTCCTGAACTATCCCCGAACTTTCTTCCTTTAACTAATAATCCAGAGTCAAAAATGCTGATGTCGGAATCGTTACTTTGCCTGGAAAGAGTGCTAGCTTCCATCCTAGTCCTAATGGAGAAATCAGGAAGTAATTCTGACTCTATTTTGGACTCTGTTTTGGCCCTGACAAAGTTTATAGCCTCTGAACAAAAACTATTGCCAGACAAAGCTTTCATACTTCCTTTCAGTACGTCTAATCTAGGGAAGGGATCTTCCACTCCCCTTCTTTTGAAGGAAGGTTCCGACAAGCTATATTCTACTCAAACAGACTCTTTTCCACTTGTTAAAGGGCGAGACTTTGGCATCCAGGCTGGTAAGCCTTTCTTTAGTAGAAATAATAAAACTAAAATGAAAGAAAACGAAGATATATTTGATAAGTTACATTCCTCTACTCTACAGCAGCTTTTCGATTCTGAGCCTTTAGTTACAGTGGTTGTACCTCCGTCCTGCCCACAAACTAAGATGGAAAATACAAATTCAAGTACAATTCGAAAGGTTTTCCCCATCTTCCTAAAAACTGGTGTAAATTCCTCAAAACAGCCTATAGAGGAAGGTCTTAAAGATGGATGCTCTCCTATTAAGGAAAATTATATCAAGAACAAAAGTAACAACGCCGGTAAGAAAAAGAAGAAGGAAAAAAGGGAAAAACGTTGAAAGATAAATAAAAAAAGGACAAAACAGTTACGTTTCGATCCTAACCTTATCCATAATATATCACCAAAGTTGGATTCAAATGTTTTGAAGAAAGAAGATGGACAAACAGAGTACATTCTATCGGGTCCTTGTTCCTCTTCTCTGAACTCAAGTGTACCAATTAAATCTACCAAAGATTCAGTGACATTAGATATAAGTGTTCCTCCTATTGTTCAGAGTATTTTGAACCCTAATGCTTCTCTATTTACTTCTTCTCTAGGTAATAATGTCATTTATAATTCCAATGATAATATTTCTGAGGTTTCTAACCTAGGTAATAACTCCCATCCTGCCCCTTATAGCCTGGATTTTTTGTTTATTTTTTACCAAGAATTATATATGAATGGGACCTTTTTGTTGGGTCGCTTTGCTGAAAATCTGGGCCTACAGATGATGGAAAGTAATGACATCGCTCTGGTTGAGGTACAAAAATGTAACAATCTTAGGGGTGCAAGAGTAACATTTACATCCAAAGCTATCTCACACCTGATAATGGCACACAACGATAAACTACGCCGTTGTGGCATTTATGTTTTAATACCTGAAGTGGAGTTGCCATTAAAAAAGTGGCCCTAAATAAGCTGCCTAACATAGATCTAGAAACCTCCGTAAGAGGCATTCCTTTCTCGGAGAAAGAGAGTATTTTGAGGGTTTTCCTTGGAAAAGAAGGTAGGAGGGTTTCGCTCTATTCAGAGAAAAACACTCAACACGTGCTTCCTGTAGAGGAGGAAGATAAGAAATGGAGTTGGGTTGCAGGCGTTCTTAATTCAAATAGACCCTTAGGCCTAAAATGAGGGAACTCTTCCTAGCAAGGATATTAATGTGATATCTTGGAATGCAGCCGGCTTAAGCACTAATAAAAACAAACTCTTATTTTTGAAAGAGCAGAATGCAGATATAATTTGTCTACAAGAGACTTGGATCACAAAGAACTGGTCCATCGAAGATTATATTGTGCTGAGCCGGCCTGCACTCCCTGTGTATAGAGGTCACGCTAAAGGAGGTATTGCTATTTTGTTAAGCACAAGCCTTAGATGGTCATATAAAGAAATGTTTCATGCCTCTAACCTAATTCAGGCAATTAAATTAGATCACAAGGATGGCCAGGTTATCTTGGACTCCTTGTTGATCATAAATGCATATTTACCTCCCGACGCATCTCATTCTTATCTATTAAAAGATCTATTCCATTTTATTTCATCTACCCTGGAAAGTGAAGACTGCAGGTCCCTATTATTAGTTGGAGATTTGAACTCTAAAGTCTCATCTCATAGTATAAGGGTATTTTCTAACACCGAAAAAACGAAGCCCTAAATATTCCCATTGTCCAATTTCCGAATAACAGCAGGACAGACAAAAGAGGAGTCTCATTACTCGAAGGTTTGAGAAGTTTGGATCTCATAATTGCTAATGGGAGGCTAGGAAGAGATATTCCAGCAAATCACACTCATAAGGCGCCAACTGGGAGATCTATTATAGATTATTTAATTGTTTCTGCAGATTTTTTCTGTAAACTTACAAATATGGAAGTCCTGGGAAATGTTTTCAGTGGCCATATGCTGATCTGTTTTAAATTTGATTTTACTTGCGCTAAGGTAGGCCCCTGGAACTTCAAAGGAGACACAGTAGGGTTCAATGTAACAAATGGTAGAATTCACTGGAATACTCAAGCGACCGCTAAATTAAAAGCGTACTTATCGACTCTAATAAGAGATCAGCAGCACTTTATAACAGAGTGTGATCCTACCCAACCAGATTTACTCGAAGTCTTTTCCCATAATATAGGTCTCCTGGCTAAATCCTGTAAATTAACACAAGCTCCTGTTAAACGGAGATCATATTTTAACCCATTGCTTACTATAAATAGGGAAATAAATAAATTAGTGAGGGCCCAGTTCCTGAATTTTTCGTGCGAGCGAAGTTCTTTAATAAACCTATTAAAGAGGAAAAGACAGAGGGAAAAACGCTCCCTAAGACAAATAAAGGAAGATGGAGCATGGATACAGCTAAAAGAGGCAGCCTTAAAAAATGATTCCAAAAGGTATTGGGAAATAATTGCCGACTGCTGTGGCACTAGAGTGAAATCTCTCCCTATACCCATAAAAGAAGAGGAATGGAAACTTCACTTGCTAGAACTGTATTCTGCGAATCTTAATTCCTTTAGATTAACCACTGCGGCACCCGATCAGTCTAAAACCTTAGTATCCAATTATGTACATTCAATCAATGAAGTGGCCGGAGCTATTAAGAAAATGAGACCCTCAGGAGCAATGGGTCCTGATGAAATTCCCATGACGGTAATTAAAAAGGAGCCACTTTTGTGGGCTACTTATCTAGCTCCATTGTTTAATCTCTGCTACTCCCAGGGGAAGACACCACCATCTTGGTCTGGAAGCATTTTAATCCCTCTATACAAAAAGGGCCCCAGAACGCACCCAGGTAATTATCGGCAAATAGCCCTATTGGACGCCACGGGGAAAATATTTGCACGTAGTATCCTCGATCACCTTATGGAATGGGTGATGGAGAAGAAAGTTCTCCCCATAGAACAAGCAGGTTTTAGAAAAAATCATTCCACTCTAGAAAATATCTCTATGCTGAAACTAGTTGAGGAAAAATACACAATCTTTCGTAACTCAAATGTATACATGGCTTTCATAGACTTTTCAACAGCATTCGATAAGGTAGATCGACCCCTATTATGGAGAAAATTGCAAAAAATGGTACTGCCCTCACCCCTGCTATCCTTAATTATTGCACTACATTCGCAAACTTGGTGCCAGATACTAATGGGTGGAAATCAAGGTTTATCAGATGTAATCCCTACAGAAAATGGTTTGAAACAAGGCTGCTTGTTAGCACCGTTGCTATTTTCTTTATATATAGCAGATTTACCCGATTGCTTTGTTCAAGCTGATGGAGATGCCCCAAAGATAAGTGGTCGGCCTTTTGCATGTCTTTTGTATACAGATGATATAGTAGTAATGGACCTAACCCCTATTGGATTGAATAGAAAGCTGATATCACTACAAAAATATACAGTTGGCCACTTTTTGAAAATAAATGTCTCTAAAAGTAAAATCTTAATTATGAAAAGTAACAAAAGTAGAAAATCATGTAACTTTAAGTGGCAAATTGGTCCTGAAATGCTGGAGGTGGTAGACTCATACCTTTATTTAGGGAAACTTTTAACAGGTAGTACGAAGAACAAACCTCATATTGAACATTGCATTTGTAAAGCTACATCTCATGCCAATGGTTTGCGTATTTTTACAGCGCTATGGGCAGAAGAAACTTTTTACATCTACTGATGGTTTTTAAGGCAAAAATTCCTCCAACAATGCTCTATGGGATTGAATCAATCCCTGTTAAGGATTGGAGTTTTTTAGATAGGATTGAAGGTCAGATACTACGTAAAATATGTAATTTTAACACGTTAGTTCCAACGGCAGCAATTAGACTGGAATTTGGCTTGATAAGCTCCTATATCCAAGGTTTATCCAGGGTTTTACGCTGGGGATATCAGCAAGCCAGATTCATTAAGAGGTCTCATGTGTTATGAAATCTTCAATGTTAAGGCAGGTAATTACTCTTTTTATCGTGATTTCTCATTGGCACTAAAAATCTTTGGTATACATGAAGAATCAGTGTTCACACTTCCACCATTAGGATTCAAATCTCTCTTAAAGACCTTAAGTGGCAAAATCAGCTTTGGTAGAGATACTAAATTTTGCAATTCTAAAGAGAGATTAAAACTAATAGCCAAGACAAACTCACAGAGAATTGCACAAAAATACTTATTTTGGAATTTGGAACACGGAACTCGACGTTTGCTCACTTTATTTCGTATGAATCTTTTACGTCTAAACGATTTAACAGCAAACTGGTCCCAGAATTTGAAAAATGGAAAAAACTTTTAATTTGTGTAAGTTGAGCATTCAGACCTTGGACCATGTCTTGTTTGTCTGTCCAGCACTGGGTTCGAGCCGTCATCGTTGGCTTCGACCGATGTTTTTACAAAATTGTGTAAAAAATGTAGCATTAGCCCGAGATTATCTCTTTTGTCCAAAAAATGAAGCAGTGTGTGTAAAACTTTTAATTATTTTAAGGAGTTTATGTTTATATTTTAAATCTTTTACATATTCTTTTAATTGGATGGTTAACCCCCCTGTTTGTCATCTTCTTACGAAGTATTAGTATTTTGTCTTTAGTCATATTGTATTTTGCACATTGGTTGGCTGCTATTTACTGCTATGTTGCACAATAGGGATATGTTGCGTTCGTTTTCCACTATGTACTTGTTGTTAACTACAAAACCTAATTGAAGTGGGATTTTGGATGTATTTTGCACATGAACGGGCTGCTACTAAATTGCTTTTTTGCACAGGTTAGGATTTGTTTCGTTATTCCTTTTTCATGTTGCTAATTCCAAATTGAACGTTTTAGCCGAAATTGAACTCTGGCCTTCTTTTTGCATATGAACTGGCTGCTACTTACTGCCCTTTGCACATTTTAGGATATGCTCTGTTATTCCTTTTTTCTTGCTGCTAATTTTAAATTGATCTTTTAGCTGAAGCTGAATTTTGAACTTTGTTTTGTATATGAACTGGCAGCTACTAAACGTCCTTTGTACATCCTAGGATATGCTCTGCTACTTTAATCCTTATGCTGCTAATTCTAAATGCTATTTTCTGTCGAAATGGCTCTGTGCTGCTGCCCAAATCATTGAAAAATCTTCTCCAAGCACTGAGGTTTTGTATATTATTTTTTAACTTATATATACCTGCTATTGACCGCTACGGTTCTACAGTAGAGGTCTAGGGCTCTGTTTCTGTCGTGTGCTAAATGGTTTTATTGTTGAACTTCTTAAGTATTTTGCGTACTGAGACAACTGACAATATTCACTGATGTTATTTAAAGGAATTTTAGCCTTGCTAACGCAGGTCTCTGATAATTTTATTATGGCCCGTGGATTGAATTCTGTTATGTTTTTATTACTTGTAATAATATGCATGTACTTTTATGTGGACCTCTTAGGAGTTCCAAATCTTTAATAAAATATTGAATTGAATCTTGGAATACCCCATGCTATATAATCTATATATAGTGGAGTTCCGCATATTGCTTATCTCTCCATAACAATAGAGAGCTCATGCATGATATAACCACAGCCAAGGGCCCGATTCAGATCTCGGTCGGAAGGGCTCCGAATCGGATTTGGTGTTACCTCAACTGATCTGAAGCCCTTGTTTCCAACCTACTCGTTCCCAATTCCGAACGACCAAGTACGATGCCTGGAAACCCTTAGCGCTGACCGAATCGTTTCCGGAAGGCATACGGAGAGATAGAGCCCTCCGGAACCGAATCGTACAGCTCTATGGAGTAGGTTTTCCAAGCGAGCAAGTACGATGAACAATTCGGACAGCCTTTACAATTCCTTTTGCCCGGATCGAAAAGGCTGCCGGAATCAGTCTTTGGGGGCCTGTAGCAGGACCCCCTTCACCCGGGGCCCTCCGACTCATGCCCGTGGTGGTACCATGGGTTCCTCCTTTCAGACCATGCACAGTGTGGCAGGCACCCAGGGGTGCCTGCCACAGGGTGCACAATGAGCCCCAACCACCCCTTTCGTCAATGGGAGCCTGTGTACTCGTTTGGTACACAGGCTCCCATTGAAGTCAATAGGAATCCAACCGAATCGTATCCGGATGCATTCAAATGCATCGTACTAGTTTGGTTGGACTCCCCTGACACGAGTTGTACGGAAAGCATTCCGGACACGAGTCGTTCTGTTTGCTTTCCGAACGAGATCGGAATTGGGCCCCAAGTTGGCATTGAGTACCCCTCAGTATCTTTTGTATTTGAACTATTTCACTCCATTCTCTACATAATAGATCTAGAGGCTTTTGGTGCAATGCCATTTATTGTTTACAGATGTCCTGAGTTTTTTTTTTAAAGAACGGTAATTCCCTTAAGAAGACATTCTTCAACACAGCTATATTTCATGTTTTTAGTTATCAATACATTTTTTTCTGATAAAATATAGCAGCTGTGATGCCCTTTGTAGCAACGGCCTCTTGTCTCCTAAATCAACTTACATAACATAGGGAAGCGATTACGGTCTATAATCGATATTAGTGTGAGCTCGCTTCACTCCTCTCACCACTAGAACACAGCCGGATTCGTAGTCGCCTCTTTTTCCAAACTTTGTTTACTCCAACCCTATTAGAAGGGTTCCTCACTAGCTGTCTCATTACTCCCTGTAAAATACATCCAGGTGGGTACTCCTTTAAAAAAAAAACTCGGTTTACCACAGGTTGTAGCACCTTTACTGCCCTGACAGGATTCTTTCTACTCGCCATCACAGGAGCTGTCCTCGTATACCCGTGAGGTAAGTCTATGCAGCGCAGCCCAGCTAGTTATGGTTTTCCGTTATTGGCTTTTGCCTAACATCGGGCGAGATGTACAATAACCAGGCCTATTGAGGGTAAAAGGCCGCTTTATTTGGCCAGGTATGCAGATTCACTTTTATAAAATATAAACAAAGCCTCGCTAAAACAATATCATCTCCTAACACCCCCCCACCCTTAAGCCTTCCCAACAATAAACAACTCCCATAGCATTCTTCTAACATACCCTCCTCACCCTCCCCTTTCTTTCATCCACTGCCTTCATCCTGCCTCAGTCATCGCTCCCCTGTGTTCCCTCTGCCCGAAACCACTCTGCAATGCCCCCAACCCTTCCTGCCTGTTTCTAGCTCCTCAATTTCTGCTACCTGTCCAAGAGACAAATCCTGCCTAATGACCTAGACAAAACCTCCTAGAAGAATAAATAAAATAAATCAATAATAATAGGGAGGGCGGGTGGGACAACAACATTTTCTTAGCCCTTACCTCCGAATACCGCTAAACTGACTGGAAATCAATAACGACATAAACTGTCGTTTAAGCCCTGCCCCCTGACGCAACCTAACAATGCCTGCAATCTGTCCAGGCTGGAATCTCCCACCCGCCCGAAGCTGCCCGGGGGTGGATATTCTGCGAATGCCACCCCCAGGAGCCCCCATCCGGTGAGATGTATAATAACCAGGCCTATTGAGGGTAAAAGGCCGCTTTATTTGGACATGTATGCAGATTCACATTTACAAAATATAAACAAATCCTCGCTAATGCAATATCATCTCCTAACTTCCCCCCCACCCACCCTTAAGCCTTCCAAACAATAAACAATTCCCAAAACATTCTTCTAACATACCATCCTCACCCTCCCCTTTCTTTCATCCACTGCCTTCATCCTGCCTCAGTCATCGCTCTCCTGTGTTCCCTCTGCCCGAACCTACTCTGCAATGCCCCCAACCCTTCCTGCCTGTCTCGAGCTCCTCAATTTCTGCCACCAGAAAAAACCATACCAGGCGTTTTTTCTGTCCATTCCAAAATATCTTTTAGGTCTGTCGCCAAAACAGCTAGCTCAACATTTTGCTCAAGCTAGAGAGCAACAAAAAACAGACTGTTGCCATAACAGCCTCCGTTTAACACCAAGTTTTTATGGCTAATGTAACTGATAACTTCTCCCTAATATTAAGTAAATAAAGTTATTTACCTATGAAGGAAAGGTGAACACCATCTTGTCTAAAAAACTGAAAATCTTCATTGCTTATGTCATTATATTCCAACAAACTTATACTATTAATGCTGCAAAAACAATGCATCTCTCTATTAACTTTCTGTCTCGCCCTCTCAACTGCTGTGAATTTTTCATCATCCCGCCTGACTCTCCTAGGAACTAGAGCTGTCAATATCAATTTTGTCCTGTCCCAAGATCTAGCAATAACTTCTAAATCTTTTATCATGTCTGTAATTAAGCCCAAACCTGATAACTGCACTAAGTCATTTTTTCCTAAATGTAACAGTAAAACATCTGGACATTTCCTGACAGATAATAAATCATTCAACCATGGTAATAGTTGCCCCCATTTCATACACCCCTCCCCCAGCAATCAATTTTTATTTCATCACAGCGAAAACACAAATTTCTCCCAAAATGCTTTTTTTCTGCTTGCTTCGCTGCCCATTTCATAAAAGAGTGTCCAATTATCCAAATGGAAATGTAAGCCATTGCAGGACCATATATGTGACCTGAAAAAGAAACAAGAAATTATCACACATATATAAGCTAAGAATCCTCAATGTTCCTAATGTAACGTAAACAACAAGCAGATGACCATCGCCCTAAACTCTTCACTTCTTTGATCGAATAACCCAACCTCGATGCTTCAGATGCAGCACCTATCCTGAAAGAATGCGTACCAAAGCGAACAGGATCTTCTCCAATAAAACACAGAGCTTTTCTCATCACTCCTAGCACCTGTGAAGCTATAAGCCGTGAGCCATCTTGGTGCCTAAAAACAAAATCAACCTTCGCTCTACCTGCAGCTTTGAAGTCTTGCCAAGCATTCATTGGACATAGGATGCCACTAATTTTCTTAAGTATTACTTTTGTTCCCTTGCCTACTTGATCAGTTTTAGAATGTTCCAAGAGTATTTGGATTGATTCCTTGGAAAGTGACACATTTTTAACTTTTAGCCCGCTATCTTGACCTCTACCTAACAATTGTGATATTCTAAAAGCTCCAAAAAAATAACCAACACATGCATAACTTAAATAATAATTGCTCAAAAAGAGAAAAACATATTACCGAGAGGCTCTTGATAATGCAAAATAAATTTTTTAAGGACACCGGGTTGCTAATAAACTGGACTCTTTTCTTTTCTTTTGCCCAACCTTGCAATAGACACCTTCCCATCTCACCCACTGATGGCTCGTAACCCCAGAAAAACTTACCATAAAAAC
This sequence comes from Calotriton arnoldi, assembly GCA_963921515.1. Classification (NCBI taxonomy): domain Eukaryota; kingdom Metazoa; phylum Chordata; class Amphibia; order Caudata; family Salamandridae; genus Calotriton; species Calotriton arnoldi. The sequence goes on from CAWUFW010016734.1 coordinate 283,674, forward strand.
TCAGCCCAGCCAATTTCCCAGCAATTGTAGAAGCTGAAATGTTATTTTGGATGTTGGCCATAATGAAGGATAGTGTATCATCTCTGTGCATCCTTAAACCCTCTAAACTTTGAGACCTATGCAATGCACCTGACTCTAAAAATTCTACCCATGCTCTTCTATAGGCCGTCTTGGTACTCACTGCTAGCGATTTTTCAACTAGCTGAAGCATTCACATTCTGCTAGCTCCCATATGTGTTTTTTGCAGATCTGCTCCGGGCACCAAACCGCGGAATTTCTGCCACTGCGAACGAGATAATGCGTCTGCAATATTGTTATTTGCACCTGGGATGTGTTTGGCTTTAAAAATAATATTATACATAAATCTCTGTAAAAACTTTAGTATATGTTTATCTTTTGACCATTGACCAAATCCACAACTGTCTTATTATCGATGTTAAAAACGACTGTCTTGTTCGCCAATTTAGGACCCCATACAGCTAGCACTAAGAGCGGAAAGAATTTAAAAAGGCTATACTTCTTCGTTCACTGATCCATTTTTTTGGCCAACACTCAGCACATCACCTGCCTTCCCAAAATAGGCCAAAACCATTAGCTCCTGCAGCATCTGAAAAAATGTGTATCATCCACACAACATCCAAATCCAGAGACCACATTGTCACTACATTGAATGCTCTCAAAAACATTAACCAAACCTCAAAATCTGCCCTCATTGCAGCCGAAATTCGTATCTTATGATGTGGCAAAGTGGACCCAGACATAGCGAAACCTAATCGGCTACAAAAGGTTCTTCCAGCTTTTACTACACAACAAGCAAAATTCAAATGACCTAGCCAGCATTGAATTTGCTTCAAGCATATTTTAGGAGACAATTTGGCTTGCTCAAGTAGTTTAACAATTTCTTGCACTTTCTCATGGGGCAGTCTTGCTTCCATCTTGATCGTATCTAGCTCAATACCCAGAACAATTATACATGTTTTAGGACCCTCAGTCTTATCGGGTGCCAGAGGTACTCCTAACTCCTGGGCCATAGTCTCAAATTGAATAAGTGCTCTCTTACATTCTTGGGTACCAGATGCATCTATAAAAAGAAAGTTGTCTAAATAATGTGTAACATTATCGTGACCTGACCTGAATGAAAAACACCATTGCAAAAAACTAGTAAAAGCCTCAAAAAGCTAGCATGACGTGGCACATCCCATAGGAAGTACCTTATCCACATAAAACTGATTGTCAAAATGAATACCTGTTAGAAATGGGATTTCTGGTTGGCTAGGGCTTGCGCCTAAGCCAGGCAGAAACCACCACTCTAGTCAGGGCAAGGGAGTTACTCTCTGAAGATAACCCCTGCTCACCCCCTTGGTAGCTTGGCACGAGCAGTCAGGCTTATCCCAGAATCAATGTGTAAAGCGTTTGCGCAACACCCACACAGCAGCAACACACTAGGCACACTACAAAAGAAACTCCACACAAGGTTATATAAAAAAATAGCCTTTGTATTATCCCAAAAACATTAGAATCATAACCACACATATACACTGTGCCAACTGGCACCAGGTAATAATTTACAGGGGATAAACACATTATGCAATCCTTTAGGGCCCTGCACCCTCCTAGTACACTCAGGTACCAACCATGACCCCAGGCCAACTGGCCATCCTCTGGGGATCAAACTGCCCTCTGTCTCAAATGTCAGGGCTTGTAATTGGGGGATGAGTGTCATATTTTAGAACTCTATAAGCCTCTATGGCGCGCACAAACCCTAAATTTTTACATAGTTGGATTAACCAACGCTTGCGCGGCAGCCGATAGGCGGGGCAGAGGAGCAGAAATGTATTTCAGACTCCACCTTATATTTGCACGCAGGGCATTCACCAGTTTGGTCTCTCAGCCATTTGCTGGAATATGCTGCAAGTGGGAGGGTCCCCAACCTCAATTGCATATACAATTTCCTTGCAATTGGGGGTTCAACAAAATCTAAAAAGGTTTCTCTGCTATATACATCCTTTATCGCTAAAAATTCTACAGTTAAACGACCACTTGAGGTACTTTCTCGGATGGCCCTTAGCTTGACTACTCTGTAAGAATTGACTAGGTCCAACCTTGAGAGCTTGGCACACGATGTCTCAGGCGTGCTCCAGAGGTCCGGCTTGCCCATCTTGAGGGCAAGGTCCCTTATATGGCAGAGCCATGTAATTTTCTTTATATTACACATAGATAAAAACTCGGAGAGTTCATCCCTAAAAACAGACAGCTCTGGAGTCACCCACATCCTCCGCCAAAAAGCTAGCAATTTCTTCATCCAGCGGCCTCAATCCGAGGTCCATACGAAGGGGAATTAAAGGGGTGCTGCGGGGTAAACCTAGTACTTGTCGCATGAAATTATTCTCTACCTTTGTCAGGTAACCTAATCTAAAACCTTCTTTAAATCCCCAATCCAGCAGTAACGCTTCCTCCCTGTTAGGGTAAAATTTCAATCAAAAACATAACTTTTCTCTATCAATTGGAGTAGAAGTCCTTGAAACCAGGTTGAAAGGATCCACCTCTCCTTCTGCCTTGGCTGTTACCTCCCCAATTTGATTGGTCTCCAAAACACTGCAATATGGTATGTTTTCCTCCACATTTTGAACATTCATGCTTGTATCTGCATGGGTTCCTTGGACAATATCCCCTATTAAAATTCCAGCACGCACCCGAATTGGGGTTTTGTGCTCTATGCCAAAACCTCCCCCCCCAACCGGAGTGGGCTTTGCAAGAAAAGGCCGGTGAGGTACTGCTAAGCCACTAGCTGTAGACATAGTGGGAGGGGGTCTTTGAGGGTACATCCATTGGACCCATAATTCATTGTCCACCTTCCCCCAAGTTTTCTCCGGAATCAAAACTAAATGAGCCCGAAACTCCTCATCATAATGCAACCAAGCAAAACCCCCAAATTCCCTGTGAACTTTATGAATGGTGTCAATATATTTAAAGATTGCCTCTGCACGTTCTGGAAACCTTTCACAATAGACACTAGCGGTTATTAAAAAGGCAGACGTCCATGTATCAATTGTTGTGGGCACTCTAGGTTTTTCGCTAGTTCCCAAGCTTCCTCCCTAGACCCTTCTTTCGATTGAATTTCTCTATGAAGCAATTTGTATACATCCACAAATTCACCCCTCCAAATTTTATCTTTAGTTGCCTTACTCAGATGCGCCCCCAATGGCATGGAATGTCCCATATAAAGTCAACATATTAAACCTTCCTTTTTACTCTTATCATCCTGTTCATTATCTTTTTTGTCCTTTCCTCCCTCTGACATGGCTATCTCTTCATTAATTCCCTTTTCTTTATCATCTTTATGGGTTTCATTCTCTTTAATTTACTTATTTGTTTCTAAATCTTCTGAAGTGGATTCTGTACCCACATTTTTATCTACTACCAAATGTTCCGCCATTTTAATTTTCTTGCCACCTGGTTTACCAGCACCCCAATTCTTCAACCCTTGACTCTCACCTGAACTCCATGTGTTGGATACATCTGTCGAAGTCCGCTTTTTGGGTTCCCCTGCTTGACATCTTCTACCGTCTTTATATCTGTTTAATGACTCCCCCATTGCCTCTTTTTTCTGTAAAATATGAGTTTTGGAAAAATAATTAGACCCCCCCAGCTCTTCCGCTTCATCCATACCACAATACCCCTTTTCGTATTCATCTAATAGCTCCCCTTCTTCCAGTTCGTCGAGCTCTTCTGCATAATCTAATGCACCTTCCCATTGCACCTCCCCTGTTCCTGCACTCACACCCGGGCAATCACCATCACCCACACCACCATCAAACCATTTCCGGTCAATTATTTCTGAATGATGTGATGTAATCTTCTTTTCCCGGGCTGACGGGATATTTGTTTGAAACTCATCCTTCTCTTCGGGCCGGTGACACCAGGACACCTTTGACCCAGCCGGAAATTTTTTACTGCCCCTTGTTTTACCATGCAGAATTTTCCCTATGTTGTTCCGCAAGTCGCCAAAACTTGCCGACGCTGCAGTTATACTTTCTCCTTTATTTAGCATTTTTTGTTCTAACTCTGCCTCACCAGACACCCAAATCCATTTCCCAGCTTGTGATGTCTTTAAATTCTTTTTCTCACTAACTGATTCTTTCTTAACTAACTCTCTATGAATATCTGCACTTGCATTATCCTGAGTAACTGATGTATTTTGTTCATTAGTTCTTGTTATTTGTTCTGAAAATCTCCCCCTCTCATTGCAGCTTTCAAACCAGGTGACTGTAACGTATTCACAAGGTTTTCACCATGTATACCACATATTACTGCTGTTAATGATCTCCCCCATAACAGGTAGGGAAGTAGCATTTCCAATATTTTTAACTGTACCTTTAAATATTGGTATATTTAGCTTAGCAATACTACCCTGCAGTGTAGCAATTCTGCTGCCCTTCCAAATCGACAAATGACTGTCGTTCCCTAGGGGGCAATGCTGAAAAGGCATGCCCTCTTAACGCTTCCGCTTTAATTAGGAAAGCCTCATGAGCCCGCCTCCAGTGTTGCCAGATTGGGCTATTTCCCGCACAAATGGGCGACATTTGTCCCATTTGTGGGGGGAAAACCCACACCTGGCGGGTGGCTACTTTTTGGGCGTATATTAGCCCCTTGTGCTCAAATTTGTAGCTGGGGCGGAGCCGACACTCATCATGCACATGATGATGATGCAATTGTGTTGACGCGCTGCGTCTATCACTCTGTCAGTCAGTGGCACAGACACTAACTCCTGCTCCGCACAGGAATAAAGGTCAGTGGCGATTGGCGAATGAGCGCAAAGCGCGCTGCATGGCTGGGGCATGATTGGAGGATTGGGCACGAGTCACAGTCAACTGCAAGCGCACCTGCTGCTGTTGCAACGTGTTGGCAGCCATCCTAGAGTAGTGGTGCAGTGGGTGTACAGTCTAGGGGGTCACAGGGCCGTCAATCTTCTAGCGTGCAACAGCGCTACCAATGAAGGCCTGTCAATACATTTTGACCGCCCCCCGCGGCGCTCTTTACAATGAGCGGTCACACACGCCACGCAGAGTCTCGGCGCGGGTAGCACACTCAGCAGAGTGACGACTGGCGTCGGGATAGCGCAATCGTGTCACAGTCATACTGTCACTGTCTCGTCGTCATGGAAAAGACTGAGACAAAGTGAGTGACTGAGTGTGACCACCAACGCTGCAACGGACTTCTAGACTCCCACTCCCGACTGGGCCGGCCCGTTAATTCGCTCCGAGTCGTACTCGTGATTGCGGCCACGAGCGGCCCGTTATGAATTGCCACGCTCGCCAGCTTTAAATTGCAGCAAATGGTAAGTAGAGTGAGCTCTTCTCCGCTTTTGTTTTGTAAATCACGTCACTGTTATGCAGCCGGTAATTGTTGGCAGGGCAAGCTCCTTTCAGTGTTCTCATGACTCCACAGCCTGACTGGCTCTGTCAGTCAGTGCACGGCACGTGTCTAACACCAGACAGGATCAGGCATTTTTTTACAAGTCCTGCCGGGCCCTAGGAAGTCCTTGCTGCGACCCTTTTAGGGCATAGGCAAAATAAACTAATCGACTTGTTTCCTGTACCAGTGAGGCTGTTTTTAAAAGACACACATAGCGCACTGTGTACATCTTAAGTTCTACTGCTGCTAGCTAGTATTTGCCCTTGGGGCCCCTGTCATGGTCTGGCAATTTTTCACCGTCAATGCAATTTCTCTGTGGTTCTGAAAGCAGCAGTAGTGATCACAAGTGTAAAATCATGTATGATTAGATTGTGGGTATACAATCGTTTGTCAGTAGGATCAGGTGATTTGTAGCAGTTTCATTTTCTTTTCATAGCCTGTCCTTGCTCAAATGATTGTCATTTCTTATGTTTATCTGTTTACATGAACTTAATTTCTTGATTTTGCTCGCACAAAAGTGTCACTCTTAGTGTCATACATTTAATAGTTGAATGTCATTCATAAGTACTCTGACACCTTGAAAATGTCACACATAAGCACTTCTTAAAACGTGGCAACTATGCAGTCTGTGTTTTCATGTTGAATAGTGCCCTTCCATTTCTGGTGCTTTGCAATAGTTTTAAGATCTTCGTAGAGTTTCTCGTTGCTGAAATGGCTGTAATTTGTCATATATATAATATATGTTTCCCTCATCTTCATTGCTTGATTTTTGCTTGCGAGAAAGTGTCACTCATAGTCGTTGAATGTCACTCATAATTACACTGAAATTATGAAAATGTCACACATAAGCAATCTGAAACCTTGGCAGCTATGCACTGTGTCACTTTTCTCTCGAGTCTCAGACTGTCAGACCCTGCCTGGTGGTGCAGCCCTGTGCTGCTGTGGCCATCGACTCGCGGGCCTGGCTGCAGCATGTAGAAGCAAGCGCAAATTGAAGTAAGTTCATTTATAGACATCAATAATAGCTGAAACAAATGTTCAGTATTTAGGAAATGTGTGTTTATCCGAATAATCCATTAGGAAGAAAGAGGGGTGAAGGACAAAATGCCCGATTCAGTAATAACGAGTTAGGTTTTGCCTTATAAAGCATTGCAGCGACTGCTTTAAGATCGGAATGATGAGTACATCAGATATAGCCCCCGATCTGTGTTCGAAGCCAATTTAGCGATCTAAAAGCGTGACTCTCTTGTAGGCACACACAGGTGTGCACGTCCTTATGGAGTCCTTTCTGTTGCTCTTAAGCTGGAGCCAAATTTAAGTGTCACATGCGCAATGGTTTAATAAATAAAATCAGAAAAAGGAGAGGCGAATTGTCAACAGGCATATACGGGCATTACGGAGAAGTGAAAAAAGCTTTCGGAAATCCTCATATCAACTGAATTGCCTTTGATATGACGAGAAAACTGCACTACCAAAGTGTTGCTCTAAAATTATACATCTATCCACACAGCATCCGTTGCAACAAAGAGCACACACTTCCGGAGTGATGGCAAAGTATTTTCATCTATTCCAAAGGACCATTTATTACAAAGTGCTTTTATTGTGTGTGACCACCCCTTCAAAATGTGTTAAATGCACAATAAAACCAGTGGGTAAGTAAGAGCACACTGTTCTTTGTTGCAAAGGATGCTAAGAGGTTAGATGTGCATATATATGTAAATAGTGCATACCCACAAGCCATTAAGATATATTAGGGAACAATGATATATCTTCTAACAAGATGACTATGTTTACAATTAAAATCTGAAACACAACTATGAAAAAAAAATTAAGCAGCACAAAAATGGCACTAAAAGTGCAATAAAAGTTTTGCATGTTGTGCCGTAAATATCTTGGAGAGTCTGAACTTATAGAACTGGTACACTATACACTGGCTGGCCTGGCCGCGGCCCTGTTTGGATGTCACGCCTGGCCGCAGACCCAAGTATTCGGGCAACAATCAAAAGGGTCGGCCCAGCTGACAGTCGTGACCACACCTTGATAGGACCGAAACAACACTTAACTCTCATTACCAGGAGCCCTACACAACACTGCTGACCTTCCTCCTTCCATCCAGAAAGGGAGACGGCAGCAGCGTAACATGTATGGGCCAACAAAGGCTGTCCTGGTAAAAGGCTAACTCACCGCAACACCTCCAACCTAACCAAACCCGCTCAAAACTGAACAGTACCCTCCTGCTCCCATAGAAGCCTCGTTCCCTGGCCCATGGAGTACATCTTTTCAATATACAAAACATGAGATCGTTCACTGCGGTGTTAAAACGTGCACCTTCCGTGCTGCATAGCCCTCATCCTTTGTTGCCCAAGCAGCACCTGTCCTTCATGTGCAAGTGAAACGTGTGAGTTTGGAAGGAGTTACATTGATAGAGATCTTTTAATGTAGGATTAACTACCATAGATGTGCAGAGAAGGGGCATTAAGTGGTGTGTGAAGAGCAGTAGACGGTGGTAAGGATGAGGGGTTGAAGGTTTTTCTGATTTGGAACTTAAAGGGATAGCACAAAGGTGCGCAAAAGAAAAGATGACCAAAGAATGTTGACTCAGTCTCTAAGGGAGAGGGCTGATTTTGGAAAGCAGTATGGGGCCAGTATGAGACAGCAAGGGCCTATCTAATTTATCATTAAGGCCGTCATTACATGGGGGATTCTGCTTTTGGCCATTTCGGAGTGGCCCCGTGTTCCCACACCTGGAATTACCTGGTGAATGAATACGGAGCCTGGTGAGAAAACACACATGGTAAAACCACCAAGGCTGAGTCCGGGAACAGTCTCAGCCAAGGTGCCACCTTATCACTTCCACAGCACTATGTACCCTTAACTGCCCCAGAGTCTGCTCTGTCCACTCACATTCTTCTGACTCCTTGCCTGTCGCACAGCAGTCTTCTGTGACCCCCATTCCCGACGTGGGTTATTTTTTTACCAGTTAACTTAGGGTGAAGTAGGATATTCCCTGTTCAATGGACTTCATCTCAGAATGCCTGGAGTTAGGGGTAGTGATACCGACCAGAAGCAGAAATTTCAACTTTGATACCACTCCCATCCCGCCCCCTGATGATACCCAATTTGTGCTCAAAATTCAATGGATTAAAAAATGAGTAAAAATGTATTACACTCAAGCGATGAATGTCTAATAGCTGGCTTCGCCCACGAGGCCCCACAGTGAGCACTCAGAACAGGAACATAGAATGGTCACTAGCTAAATAGCTTACATTTGAGGTCAAACAAAAGGGACAAAAAAGCTGCTGACGATTTAGCGGTGTGGCAGATATGCTGCAGGTACTGACGACCATGCCTGACACAGGGATTCAAGATATACCACAGGAGAGAGCTGCAAGGGCTATAGGATTGAACCCCTCGGTCACCAGGACTTGAGAAACGGAGGCCACACACAGGATAGATTTAGCAAATGTTTTTTCTTACGGTAAGAGTAGGAATGAGTGCTAGATGATAAGTAAAGCACTCTGACTCAGATGCCCTGTATAGACTTGTTATCTTTGATGTGAACATTTGCTGTTGTAAAGCGCTCGGATACCTTTGGGTCTAGCTAGTGCTATATAAAAATCTCAAATAAATAAATAAGTGAAGGTTGCTGTGCTACTGTCTGTGTGTTACCTGTTCTGTGTGAGGGAAGCGCACACTGCTGCTGCCCCCAACACATGGCTGTGGCCGTAACGCCACATCCTCTGCCATAGGTGGTACTACTATTCAATTTAGGCAGGAGACTGCACATTTTGGAAGCTAAAAAGTGTATTATTTTACGTAATTAGCTCTTAAAGTCCCCCCCCAACCAAAATACAAGTTAAAGGAGTAATTATTTTACCATGGGTTTGTCTCTGAATCTCCCTCTTATTTGTTTCCAAATGTTGACAACTATGCTGTGGATGAAATAGAAGTGGAGATTGTCAGACTCCGTTCGGGAAAGAGGGAGGGGGGCTTGAGGGCTATGGGGTAAACGGGGGCTACTAGGCATTAACTTTGGGAGTTGCTTAAAATACAAATTAGAGGAGCAGTAATTAGCACATAATACTATTTCTGCCCTTCTCAATCTCTCAGTGTTTTCTACTATTGTAGCGTTAGCAGTGCCTGTTACAAGTTGCAAAGTTACCGTGGGGACGGGTCATTAAAATGAGTAGCATTAGCAAAAGTGCCCAGTTAACCCCCTCCCTCTATCTGTATATTGAATAGAATTTAGATTCATCCTTGAAGTGGTTTCTGATGACTATTTCTGCATAATTTGAGAGTTGCGACTTTGGGCTGATTTTTGGGCTGACACTGGTCTGCGTTGGGCTGAATTTGGGCTTATACTTGAGCGGCTTTGGGCTTGGGACAGGTCTCAAAATCTGGCAACACTGCCCGCCTCTCACTAACTGGACGTTTGGCTCTGAGAACGCGTGTACGTGCACGCCCTCTCCCTCGCTTCACAGATGAGGCCAGCCAGAGCGTCGATGATGTAAGCCCAGCTTCTCCTCCTGACAGATTATCTAATTCTGCATTTTCACCCAGACCCCGTGATTTAAACATTTTCGGGGAACTCTCCGGCGGTGAGCAGGCCAATACAGCTGCTGCTACGCCATGAGTAGCTACACGCTTCATTCACTCCATACCCACCCACGCCTGAGACAAAACGCCTGGTTGTAAAAGATCTTCCCTGCCCGCATCATATAAAATCCTCAGCGCTTCCCTAACAGCTGTAGCCTTCTCTGCCATATTTAATTAATTTGACATAACGCAACTTATATTCTGCAGCACAGCAAAATTTGCTTAGCCCTTACCTCCGACTACCACTAAACTGACTGGAAATCAATAACAACATAAACTGTTGTTTAAGCCCCGCCCCTGACACAACCTAACAATGTCTGCAACCTGTGCAGGCTGGAATCTCCCACCCACCCAAAGCTGTCCGGGGGTGGACATTCTGCGAATGTCACCTCCGGGAGACCCCATTCCCTTCATATAATTGAGTATGCGAGCTGGCCATGACCTATTTGACCACTCGGGAGGTGGGAGGATACTTTTCCCGCGCTTTTCCCTACAGCATTATTGGATCAGGTCTAGCTTGCGATGAGTAGCTTTTGTATTCCGTGCTGTGGGGCAATACGTTCTACCCGCTATTTATTGCCCTTGGAGGTAGTTTCTTTGGCCACACAGCATATTAGAGCTCGGCTCCTGTATCTTTCTCTGACTACTTGGGAGCCTGCTAGCCTATGGCCCCACCTATCCTTCACTCTCCTCTCCTCCCATCCTGTTGCTTATGTTTAACAATTTGAGCCCTTGCCCACAACTCCGGGAATTCAGGTGCTTTCATCCTTCCTCCCTTTTAGCTGAAGAGAAACACCATTAATTTCCCCCTTGCGTGTTCATACCAGGACGGCCCGGGATATTGATTTCTCTGTATACTGGACACGTGGCCTGCAGTATCTGTGTTCGGACCACCCGGTAGGGGTAGCTCTAAATAGTTTTCTGACGTTTTGCCAACATATTTGTATTCCGGATCCTGCTCTTGATCAGGAGTTTTCCAGCTGCGCGTGAGATTATTTATCTCCTCTCTAACAAAACAATCATGCCTCAGCTCAAAGGCATAATAGGCTAACCCCTACACCTTTATACTTGTAGGACTGGTCCCCACAAAGAAGGATTCAGATGGTAATGAGTCGGGATGACTCACAGACATTAAAAGAAAATGATGTAAAATCGAGAGCTGCAGAGGAACGGTACAAGAGAAGGTCATTTTCCCTAGCTGTATGTTCTAGTGCCTGCTCTTCTGGTGGCCTGAATAGCAATAGCACCTTGAGTCAAGTGTGTACGCTTTGTCTGCCCAGTACAATCTTCAGGATGTATTTCAGTCTTCTAGAAGAGCCTTTATGGAGTGAAGAAACATGATTCACCAGCATAACTGCATTTTACGCTTTTCAGCACTTTTAGGGGTATATTCACAAGAACGTGTGATAACTACCGCAAGAGTAGCGTAACGCAACTTTCAATATCGCAGCCCATCGCGGGAAAATAACCCTGTGTCAACGTGGAATTCACAACAAGGCAGTACCATGCGATAGTCGCCAGATAACGTGTCAAATGTCAGCGTGTAAATC